>JASANC010002646.1:0-16307 GCA_030248135.1 Theristus sp. LFF4_11 | reverse complement strand
CTAGAGGTGTGGAGGTCGGGTCGGTCGACTCAAAAAGCGAGTCTTAAATCACTTTTTCTTTATCTCAGAACAGGTACAATGTACATGTACAGAGTGTCTTATAAAAAACTACATTGGGCAATTAAACTTGTCTGTCAAAAAATATTACATAAATTTTTCATAAAAAGTAAATGTCTATCAACGTATCGAGGAATATCCAAAAAAAATTCGGTAATTAAATTTTTAATTCCCCACAAATGAATTAATTTTTTTAATTTTTTAATTGTGTAGTTTCATTCAAACGCACTAATACGTACCGTTCGGTATCTGTGCTTGTAGATCTGCCAGCCTTCGGAATGATGTTTATATCTGAGCGTCAGTGGATGCACAAAAATGTCGTTGTCATGCAGGAGACACGTCTTTGGTGACGTTTTGGCGGTGAAGCTGACAGCTGTGCAGTCTACAGTAAGTTGAAAAGGGATCAGAACTTCAACAAAAGATGAGGCACAGAAATAGTAAACAGAGATGAAACTCTTACTCGCACAGAACTTTCTAAAGTCATTGTCAGATTAAAAAACACGGACTATATGTATGTATGTTCAGTTACTTCCAGCGCCGAGTTTTACTTGGGTGATCGTTGCAGTGCATGAGACAATCCAGTGCGTCCTCGGGGAGGCTCACGTTCTGTATCACGTTCACGCCCACTCCGTTGTCAATTGCGTGCATGTACACTGTCGGAGAGAAACATGACTAATGTGATAAATGTGGTAAATGTGGTAAAAAATGGTAACTTCTGATTAACTTTCGACACAACCTTTTTCGGCATCAGACACTAGTGTGCAAATAGTTTGCAAGAAAGTTAGTCTAAATAAGGTTAAATAAATAAATAACGGTAACAAGTAAATAAAGAAAAAGTCTTGCATGCAAAGCCTAGTCCGTTTACAGAAAACAAGTTCACGAATATTTATAAATCTTACCAAATGTTGCCAACGGCTGTATCCCACCCAGCTCCGTGAGGTTTTTTTTGGGTGGTGCAGCAAACGGCTCGTATGTCGGATACGACGTTTCCAATCTGTTTAAGTTGTTAACCTACAGGCAATCTTTTTAGATGCATCATTAAAATCAATAAACAATCAAGAATCTTTCAAATGGGATTTATCGTGTGCTCCAAATCACGTCGTATGTTGAAATCGAAACGACTAACTAAAACAAAACAAACCTGTGCAATGTGAAGCCGTACGTTCGAACATACTTCACATCACGACAATCTGCAGCCGGGTTGCAGTGGAAGACTTCAAAAAATAGTCCGTTCATGTAAATCTAAAAGTAACAGGACTGGAAGGTGCAAAGGATAAAAAAATAAATGAAACAGTGTGGCAAATTACAGTACGTATGCACAATGCAGTAATATCTTGCATTATCTAAAAATGCGGGAGACGCATATAAAAGGAGGAATATGGCCTTGTGTAAGCAGTGAAAGACTTGGCTCGACAACGCTTTTCAAGTCTCTGATGTGGTACACACGGATACAAGTACATAAGAGTCATATTTTTGCGCCGTTTATTTTTTATTTCGGTTGCAAGTGGCAACCCTCGTACATTGTAGACAAATGAAACTTTCACATTTGCTTTTTTCTAGCATTTAGCGACCTCTAAAACCACTAAAATAACGATCAGACTTTTTTCGCGGCTCCAAGCACAACTTTGGGTGTTCGTTTCGTGTGCACAGAACCAAGTTTGTGTCTTATACTATGCTCGCTGGAGGAAGCGAGCAAATTTGAAAAACGCGCGCGAGAGGATAACGGCTCATATTATGCGTGATGCGCTATCCGCTCGCTGGCGCTCGCTCGCGCATCCGCATGATATGAGGTCTCCTTATAAAAACTTAAAAATCAAACATTAAAAAAGTGGAATTTTGTGTGACGACCTTATAAGTGGAAGGGGGTCTTATAAAACAAAGATTAGGAACGGATTAAAGAGTTCGTCGTTTTTCAGTAAATACTCGTGTATTCTGTCAAGATCTTGGCAGGGCGGAATCTTGAGCTTCAACATTGCCGTTTCAGCTGTCAATCCACCAGCAAATTTTCGACTGCTCCCGTGCCCCCTCATTTCGTTGTCGTACTGACGAGCCTGGGGGTCCACGGTATATATGCTTTACCAGGCGAAACCACAAGAATCAGTGCTTGCACCAGTTGCGATTATAAAGAGATCCGACCGACCTTATAAACGGATGTAAAAATTGAAGTCTAAATTTTGATTTTTTTGGTTTCTCCACGCGTGACACTTCGCCACTTTTGGCGGGGCACTTATAAGTGGGAAGAACCTTATATGCAAGACGTACAGAGTATACGGTAATCCAGGTTGAAGATCAAAAAACGTTACTACGGTATTTCTCTGTTGTTAAAAGTAAATAACAGTGCACAAACTTGCAGTTGACTTTCGTTTCTGTAAATCGCCACCGAAAGTCGCGAGCCAAGGTCCGGTGGTCTTAAACCGTGCGTTCTAAAATACGACCACACAAATCTCCCGTTTTCGAACGTCATGGTCATTCTAAAAATCTGAAAATGAACAGAAAAATGGTCTAATTTTAGTCTGCTGCGAACGGACATGTGGCATGCCAAAACCGCTTTCTATAAAAACCGTCGACGTCGATGTTTTCTGGCGCATGTCGTGCGATGAACTAAACTAACGTCGTTATGCGGTGACTGGTAGCGGAAGTTCATCAGAAACGGGATCGTCTTGTCGTCGATCTCGAGGTGGATCCAATGTCCTCCACCGCCAAACGGTGTCACTTCAACGTAGATCGCTTCGTTCGATGGTATCTGATGCACCGTCGTCCACACCTGCAAGCAACATCAAGTCTCGCAGGTGATCGCAACTTCTGTGCTGCGCCACATTTCGGATCAAATATCTTACAAAAAACTCTTTTCGTATAATCAGAAGAGATCCGTACAAAATCAGCCTCTTTTTGAGATTCTAGATTGCAAATCAAAGTTAAAACTTCAAAATTCGGAACACTTCTGTGGAAACAAACGTTAACAAACCCTTACGTTAAAATTATATGACCACTCCATATAATTGATATTCAGGTCGGTAAAGAACTGAAATGAAAAGTTACTTGGTGTGGCGGTAGAGCTTGGTACAGTGTACAGTCCATCTGGAAAAGATATGCAACATGACGTGATGACCAACCCAGCGCTGAGAATTTCTCATGACCAATCAATCAGCGCTGAAAATTGCAACGACCAACCAATCAGCTAGTTGCATATATTAGCGAGATAGACTGTACCTACATGTGTCAACAATTGAACAATGAACACGCAGCAAAAAAACAAAAGAGTTTGTAGCAAACGGTTTTTCTAATGCCGAATCGCTTGCAATACGTTGGATGTCGAGTGGGGCTGTTCAATATTTTGAATTGCATAGTTATAAAGGAACCTGTCTAGCTGGAAATGTGTACGTGTCCGCATGTAAGGCATTTGGCGGCCGACCAGTGTACAATTCTGCATGCACCACATCGTGGCTCAGTTGGTGACAGGTGGTGTTCCTCTCGTTGTAAGAGACCGCTTGGCATTCTGAAGTTGCAGAGATGAGAGTGACTGAGCACAAAAACGCTCTTGAACAACTGCTGGGTGCGCGGCCATGAAGAAAACATAAAGAGAGAATTTCGAAAGATTGCTTCAAGATCGGATACAGTACATAAAAAGAATCTTGTGTTGAAGTTAACTCAAAATATGGGTTTCATGCAACAAACTGATTCTTTTCATAACTAAAGAGAGCTCACGAGGCAACTTGCACGAATTGAGGCACTGGTGACGAGTCATGTCGAGGCTTGTATTCAAGATGCCTGTTGCTCCCTCAATTGTAGGATGCGATTTAGTCAGACCTAATTTTGGAATTTTTAACGTTTGGTTTGGAGAAGCAGAAAATTAACGCACATAGCACATTTGCTTTCACATTTTCAACTCATCACAACTTACGACACTCCGCATCAAGATTGGCTGTTTCGAGTGTTGGCACGGCAGCTGACGTTCTTAGCACGAGTTGGCAAAAAATCAAAATTACACCAATCAATGAAGTAAACAAGAAAGTTCCACCCATGGCTGTAATACGGGTGGAAATTGCGTCAGCCCTGACCCTGAATATGAACTGTACCTGTAGGGTATAACGATGAAAGTGAATTCACGAATACTTTCTTAAAAGTTTTAAATAAAAAACAACAGGGCTGTGAGGTGAACTTCAGCTGTACATATGCAATTCATCATAACTTAAAAATGGTTTTTTAATGTGCTTTACCCAAACATTTCTTAATTCTTTACCCAAACTTTACCCAAAAAATGTGCCTACGGCCCGGGTCAACTGCTAGTACACACAAAAGCTGAAACACTGTTTTTTTTGAAAATCATGCGTTTCTTTTTTTATTCTCATGTTATTCGTTTTTTATAGTATTTTTTCAATGAAGGACGATTTTGAATAACAATGGTAACCCTTGAACGTACTTCTTGTTGAACATTCACAGAACAAAAAATCAGTGGGGTGTGTTTTGAACCAATAAAAATATTAGAAAGCGAACGAGCTTTTGTTATGATCGTGTCATAATGATCTTATACTTATTACAATCTGCATGATTACAATTTCTTTGTTGCTGTTTCTGAAACTGTTATTAAACTTATATCAGGTTTTACTAAAAAGTGTAACAGATGTTGCTAGCAAGCACTTCTCGTTTGCACGTTTTCAGTACAGTGACACATACCGTAAAATTTTGCATCGAACAAGGATTTTATGTAGCAGAAAAAAATCAATTTTTTGTCCCTATAAGCAACAGGGAGAAGATCTCATTCCAATTTTTCAGTAGCATTGTAACATAATAACACGCGACGACGACGTCAGTTCTAAATCGAACTTCTCCAACGGCGTCCAATTCAAAATTTTGCCCATTTTGGAATTTTAGCAGGTTTTTTTCAATACTTTGAAAGATTGGATTAGCCCCCCTTTGTGGATTTCATTCGATTGACAAGTGTTTTATAAAAAAACAAATTTCCTTGAATACAAGATAATAATTGAAAGAAGCAACGCATTCATTATCAATGGCAATAAAAATCTTCAGTATTTCACGAACAGGAAACAAGTTAGAATTCAACGACAAGTTCGTTCCGGGGAACTCTTAGTTTCATTTTCAGTTTCACCCGCTATAATAATACGTGTCAATGGTTGCGAATCCAGCCTGTCGCGCCGGCCAGTTTGTCAGATTGCTAAAGACGCCCTTTTCATCATTGTAACACTCTTTTTTGAAAATGTTCGTGTGCGATGCGCGCAAATCCCAGATGCGGAAATTGTGGATTTTCACGAAATACAGGTTGCCGTAGTCGAGGGCGCCCTTTGCGATTGTGCACAGTAGCTGTTCATCGAGAACCACCTGCAGTTGGAATGGTGAAGTCGGTTGAAGAGAAAGTATGGGTTGGCGTACATGGTATTATCTCCAAGTTGAAAGGTTTCGTCATATGGTCTCTTTCAGATGCCCAGGCCAACTCCCAATTGACTTTTACATACTTCTAGAATAATATAAATTTCACTCAGCCACCTTAATATTGTCAGCATTCGTTTGCATAAACATTGACAATGATTGCCCCCGCTGTATTTTTGTCGCTCGTTCGCCAATGGCCTTCTGGGTGTTGGTATTGCAGCCGGTCTGAAAAAAGAACAACAGCAAGTCATACGACTGGGATTTATTTTGGCATTCTTGTAAAAAGCAACTCCTAGACTGCGACTGACTGATCCGCCTTGATAGAAAATACAAGGACTGCCTTATTTATTCGACCATACTTGTACATAGTGTAACATGAGTTAAAAATGCTTATGCCAAATGACAATCAATCAGTTACAGTGTACAATGAGTGACGCAGTCAGTCACAATTTTGTTAGCCAATCAGTGTCCTGGATTATGGTTGGAGGCATATCGTAGTCACCATGGTCTCACCTTATTTCTGTTTAGATCGACATAAAACTCGACGAGTCCACCACCACGGTAAATTAGTTGAAACTGGACGCAGTTTCAGAAACGAAAAGACAAAAAAAAACATTTGTTTAAACTTGTTTTGCGCAAATGATGAAAATGGCTGCAAAAGGTTTTCCTATCGTTTCTACGGTAAGTCTTGTGGTCAGAAATGGTGAATCCTGGCAATCTGCACCAAAGTTACGGCAGCCACACCGTGTTACACATACACTAGCACATGCACATGCTCCGGGCCGGATACTAAAAAATATGGTGTTTCTGAAAGTGTGTCCGTGCGCCTTGTACGTGTTCTCGGAGCCCGTGAGTATTTCCCACGTCTGCAACTCCGCATACCAGCCGCCGCCAATTTGAAAGCCGGTGATTTCCATTTGCATGAACGGATTGTTGAGGCCGTTACGTTGATTCGGTGGGACGTCTTTCATCTGGAAAAAGGCACACTGTTTTGGTTGAAACGTGTCAACAAAGCACCGTTCGGTCTCAATAGCACGCGATTGTCACGGCTTGAAATCTACTGATGCTCATGCAAACCAGTCGGGCCACGCATGTCAACATTTTTTCATGTCGTTAAGTCTACTGCAAACAATTCTGAGAACGGTATATTGTGAATTTTTGGAGTGGTTAAAGATTTGCACGGTATATGACAACTGAGGTGTGTATTTGAGAAGAGTTGTTGCGATTTACGACGCAGCGAGCATCTCAAATCCGCTGTAATACTGCGAGCGAGTTTACTCCGTGAAACGTGTGGAAGTGCTGTCCAGTTGTGTGACCAACCAGCGCGCTCTAAATTTGAAACCTTGCCCTTACCGATCGATATCGATGTTTGTATATAACCCAGCCTTCGGTGTATTCCACGGTCAAAGGTGCCACAAAAATGTCATTTTCGTGCAACAGACACTGCTTGTTCACGTCGTTGTAGCTCGCTGCTGTGCATTCTGAGATTGCGCATTTGAATAAAAAAAAACCATTCGCGCAAACCTGCAGAAATAAAATCAAGTAAAAAGAAAAGAGGACAGGGAGTGCTGGTTGGTTAGTTGCATCCTGGTGCTAACACGCTTGCAGCTTTGTGATAGGCATATAGAAGTTGAGAAAAAAAGGTAAAAAGAAAATATACAGCTTCGTTTGGTTGGATTGTTTGTGCTTACTTGAATTGTCGTTGCAGTAGATGATACAAGCAGCGACGTTTTTTGGTGGTGCAATCGTTGGTGTACCATCGAGTCCCTTTGCGTTCTTCATCGCGTACATGTAAACTGTGAAATTAAGTGGACATAAGGCCCATTCATGCAAGCGCGCGCTGAAGCGCGCTGACGCGCGCTGACCAGCTTCATCATGAATGAAGAAATGAAGCTGCGTCAGCCGCTGCGGCTTTTTAGGTTTTTTGCCCATTCACGAACGCGCGCGCTGAAGCGCGCTGAAGCGCGTTGACCAGCTTCATCATGAATGAAGAAATGAAGCTGCGTCAGCCGCTGCGGCTTTTGATGTCCGGACCCCAAATGCCGCAGCGGCTTGTCTGAAAAATGAAACGTATTTGCATAATTTCTGCGCTTTCAATTGTGATAGATGCAGACCAAAAAGGGAATGAATTTAATTGTGGTAAAATTAAATTAATTGAGGAATACAGTAAGTTTTATTGTGCTGCGTTTGTGAAAGAAACCAACAGATAAAAACGATAAAAACAACTGGGCTAAGACGGGTTTCGAACTTTGGCCTCTGTGCTGACAGACACAACATGTTACCACTGCACTATAGTAGTTGACAGGTGGGAACCTCTCTAGGTGTTTGTTCATTAAATGTCGTTCAGTTTTATCGTTTTGTGCTGTTGTCTGTGTTGTCTCCGTACGTGCTGTTTAGTACACACTATATACCGCTTCGATTCGTTGTTTTCGCCGTTTCAGTGAATGTTTTGATCTTTTGATTTGTGCAACATTCACTAATCATGTGCTGCCGTTGAGGAAACTTTTTTGCAATGCTCTACACCGTGGCAAGGCTAAAAAAGGAAAAAGGTTTCACGCCAAACCGCAGTTGAAGAAAACAATCACTTCACATCACGGTGTGGGGTACCGATGTGCGCCGCAGCCCTCAAAACCGGTGTGCGTGCAGGCCGCAAGAAATTTATGCGGCGGCACTGTTTCGACACGGGTGCACCACTTGCACAATTTATGCTGTGCACCACTTTGAGGGCTGTGCACCACTTTGAGGGCTGTGCACCATTTTGAGGACTATGCACCATTTGCAAGCAATGTGAAAGCAAATTGCATCCTAGAATGTTCAGTCAAAATGCAGAAATCGTACAAAATTGTTCATAAAAAACTGTATTTTGCGGTGTAGCTTTCAAAGTTTTTCTTCACTTCGAAAGTCCATTTCACAATTTTTCAATAAATATGCGCCTAAGATCAGAAAACTTTTGGTGTGAAACCATAAAAAACAGTACAAAAAAGCATTCTGAATGAATTTGGCCCTTTTTGCAGTTTGCAAGGCAGCCGGTGTAATGAAGCAAAGCTAGCAAAGCTTGTTCTTGAGGGCTGCACACCGGTTTTAAGGGCTGCGCAAATCAGTACCCCACACCGTCGCACGGGTACAGTACAGTTCACATAAATTTCACATAAATTTCTTGCACTACTTTTATGCTTTGTTGAGTATTCGTATTCTCACTGTCACACTTATTTTGAGACTAATTACGCTATACAATACTGTTCAGAATCTGTCAGAAAAGTACTAAATGATTTAACAAAAAAGTCTTGCAACATTTGTGAAAGATTGTCACTGACAGCAACAATCAGCGATTTTGCACACACAAATTTGATGTCCGGACATCAAATGCCGCAGCGGCTGACGCAGCTTCATTTCATCATTCATGATAGCGCACTTCAGCGCGCGTCAGCGCGCTTCAGCGCGCGCGTTCGTGAATGGGCAAAAAACCTAAAAAGCCGCAGCGGCTGACGCAGCTTCATTTCTTCATTCACGATGAAGCTCGTCAGCGCGCTTCAGCGCGCGCGTCCGTGAATGCGCATGTGCTCCAAAACTGAAGCGCGCTGACGCACGCTGAAGCGCGCTGTTTTTTTGCTTCGTGAATGTGTAGCAAAGTGAAGCGCGTCAGCGCGCTTCAGCGCGCTTCAACCTCCATGAATGGCGCTATATGGTTACAACTGAAAAAGTAGTATCTTTTTATCTATTAATCCAACGAAACAATGTGCGCTTTCAACAAGATCGTAGATTGGCAAGCCGCTTGCCCACCTTGAAGTGTGCCGCACAAGCACAACCAAACTGACCATTTCCATTGAATGGTATCGCCCCGCCAAACTCCGTGTATTTCGGTGGTGGCGCCACAAACGGCTCGTACGCTTTCTGCGCCGCTACTAACCGATGAAGAATGAAGCCATACAAACGAACATGCGACACTTTGTAACATTGCGCTCCCGTTACGCAGTTGTAGACTTCAAGTAGTAAGCCGTTGATAAAAACCTATGATGTTGATTGAGTAACGGGTGTGTGAAAGATTGAGGCATAATTCTGGTGATCGGCAAAATTGTCCGGAAAAGCAACCTCAAGTCGATTATGGCTCCTGTAAAATGCAACCGAAAAGCGTGCGCCCGGTTCGGGCGGGCCAAAACTGTCGGAACGTTGCTGCTGATACACTAATCGTCCGTCCTTAACTAGGATAGCCGCTCTGAAAATCTGGAAAAAAACTGACAAGACCGGTAACTTCTTAAATAATATACAGGTAATAATTAAATTATCTAAAAATGCGGGAGACGCATATAAAAGGAAGAATATGGCTTTGTGTAAGCAGTGAGAGACTTGGCTCGACAACTCTTTTCAAGTCTCTGATGTGGTACACACGGATACAAGTACATAAAAGCTATATTTTTGCGTCGCGTTTGTTTTACTGAAAAGCATAAAAACTTTAAAGTTATTTTTAATTGTCCTCTTCAGTTTAGTCTAAAATCACACCATGTGCGAAATTCTGTAAATTCTGTGCAAAAACAGAAAAATCATAGCTTGCAAAACATTGCTGCATGTAGCTTTATCATTGTTGCTAACTTACGCACAGCTGTGTACACACCAGCACCAGCGACAAAAAGGTGTTGTCTTCCGATGATTTTCACCCTTTTATCAAACTCCAGTGGCAGGATAAACTGTCTGTCCCGTGAGTCGTCACCTTTGCCACAGAAGGAGACCTTGCGTTCCCCAATGCCTCTGCGATACACTTTGTACTGGACAAACCAGTATCAGTGATCCGAAGTCTGATCGTTATTTTAGTGGCTTTAGTGGTCGCTAAATGCCCGAAATACTGCAAATGTTAAAATACAAGTTCGCTGTTTGCGGTTTCGCCAGGTAGACGCATACCGCGGTGCCCCCTGGCTCGTCAGTGCGACGGACACCAGGCAGAAGTGCCGAAGGTGTTTTATTACAGACAGATCTTATAGTCTGAGCAAAACAAAAGTTTCAGTTGTCTACAAAGTACATGTGCAACCGAAATAATGAATAAACGGCGCAAAAATATGGCTCTTATGTACTTGTATCCGTGTGTACCACATCAGAGACTTGAAAAGAGTTGTCGAGCCAAGTCTCTCACTGCTTACACAAAGCCATATTCTTCCTTTTATATGCGTCTCCCGCATTTTTAGATAATATTCTGACTTTTACATGAGCCCCGAAGGTCGGACCAAAATCACAATACATTGGTCACACATTCTTTTAAACCCCGGACAACTCAGGTTTTCATTTTTCGTTTTTTAGGCCAATTTCGCCTATGCTATTTCTACGGCCGATTCGCCCAAAATCATCACGATTCAGTACCTAGAATTGCTCACATAAGAAAACTGTCCCAAAAGCCGTGATCGGCGCAATGAATTACCCTGGAAAACACCGTTTTCCTGTTTTTCATTTCTGGACCGATTTCGCCAACTTCCACGGACGATTCGCCCGAAATCGTCACGATTCCGTATATAGAGTTGCTCACATAAAAAAACTAACCCAAATTCCGTGATCAGTGCATTGAATTACCATGGAAAACACCGTTTTCTTGTTGTTCACTGCTGGACCGATTTCGCCAATTTCCACGGCCGATTCGGCCGAAATCGTCACGATTCAGTATCTAGAGTTGCTCACATAAAAAACTAACCCAAAATCCGTGATCAGCGCATTGAATTATCCTGGAAAACACCGTTTTCTTGTTTTTCTTTTCTGGACCGATTTCGCCAATTTCCACGGCCGATTCGGCCAAAATCGTCACGATTCAATGTCTAGAGTTGCTCACATAAAAAACTAACCCAAAATCCGTGATCAGCGCATTGAATTACCCTGGAAAACACCGTTTTCTTGTTTTTCATTTCTGGACCGATTTCGCCATATTCCACGGCCTATTCAGCCGAAATCGTCACGATTCAGTGTATAGAGTTGCTCACATAAAAAAACTAACCCAAAATCCGTGATCAGCGCATTGAATTACCTTGGAAAACTTCGTTTTCTTGTTTTTCATTTCTGAACCGATTTCGCCAATTTCCACGGCCGATTCGGCCGTAATCGTCACGATTCAGTGTCTAGAGTTGCTCACATGAAAAAAACTAACCCAAAATCCGTGATCAGCGCATTAAATTACCCTGGAAAACACCGTTTTCTTGTTTTTCATTTCTGGACCGATTTCGCCAATTTCCATGGCCGATTCGGCTGAAATCGTCACGATTCAGTGTGTAGAGTTGCTCACATAAAAAAAACTAACCCAAAATCCGTGATCAGCGCATTGAATTACCCTGGAAAACTTTGTTTTCTTGTTTTTCATTTCTGGACCGATTTCGCCAATTTCCACGGCTGATTCACCCGAAATCGTCACGATTCAGTATCTAGAGATGCTCAGGGAAAAAAATTAACTTAATTTCCAAAATCTCCGGATGGAATTACCCCAGGAAACATTTTTGTTCGACTGTGAAAATGCCGCAAGTAAAAATTGAAAGCGCGAACACATGTAACCAGGTCAAAACCTACGAACCTTTAAAAATGCCCAATTTTTTACCCAAATAAAGGTTGGAGCAAAAAAGTAGCTAGATTTTCAAAATCTGCAGATGAAATTACCCCAGGAAACTTTTTTATTCGGTTATTGAACAACTTCAGACAAAAATTGAAAGGGCGAACACTTGAAACCCGGTGAAAACCCTGCGAACTTTTAAAAATGCCCAATTTTTACCCAAAAACATGGTCTGGGCAAAAAATTAACCCAATTTTCAAAATCTCCGGGTGGAATTACCCCAGGAAACATTTTTGTTCGGCTATGAAAGTGCCCCAGTTAAAAATTGAAAGTGCGAACACATCTTGATGACATAGCTGAAAAAAAAAGGAGAAACAAGAATAAGTAACCAAGATTTCAGAATAGGTTTTTCGTGTCTACAACGGACGTAAAGAAGTCTGGTGGAATTTTCTCTTCGGCACAGTTAGCAACCACTACAGGTCTCTTCGTGTGCACAGTGACAAGTTTCCAGCATGTATGTTCGTTGCTGTAGGACAACGCGTAAATTTTGAAAACCCGCGCAGGTCCATATTCAGCCATATAATGCGTGATGCGCTGTCCGCTCGCTGGCGCTCGCTCGCGCATCCGCATGATAATTCATAATTCTTCTGAATATAATAATTTCTTAAAGTTGAAAAAATACTATGGTATATCTAAATATCAGTTAAAAAATTGAGTTTTTTACTGGGAGTGAGTATCATATCTTTTGGAATGACCACATCACTCGCAAAGCAAGAGATCGTGTTAAGACCAATTGAAGATGTTACCGTTTCACCTACATCATTCCACTCTGGTTGGTAGCGGAAGTTCATGAGATACGGTACCGGAAATGGATAACTGGCGTTATCGTTCTCAAGGCGAATCCAGTGGCCATTGCCAACGGGGGTCACTTCCATGTAGAACGCTCCAGACGATGGCAGCTCACGGCGGATTGTGTCCATCTGGAAAGCACTACGTTCCCCGTCACCGTAATCCACTTGAACGACAACAAATTCACTTACGTTCAATAATTTGCTGTTCGGTTTAAGAACGTTTTCGTAGGTCACAAACTGAAAAAAAATAATTTGGCAAAATCAGTGTGTTTCACTGGGGTGCGGCTAGGTATGGCCTATTTTTTTAAACGTGTCCCACTGAAATGACGTCATGTGCCGCAAAACATGCGCTTGTCGTTCACAGCAAACCAGACTTTCCGTTTAGCCGATTTCTTCCCGTAAACAAATGGTGAATGTCGAATCAGTCACACCAAACTGAAATTTTAGTGCCTGTACTTTGACAAACGGGCGTTTTTAAATAAAATGACGTCACGTTAGTCCGGACACGTTTGAATAAATCCACAATAATCTGTAACATATATTTTGACGATACAGCCACATAAAGTATTGTGGTTTTTGTAATTTTCAATGTAACGCGCCTGTCTTGCGGGAAAGGTGTACGTGTCGGACTGCCAGGTGTAGGGTGGGCTGCCACTGAACAATTCGGGGTACACCACATCATGGCACAGTATACGGCATCGAGTGTTCTTTTCGTCGTAGGAAACAGCTTGGCATTCTGAGCTTACACGCTGGTGGTTTTTGCAAAGTTCTGTTGGTTGGTTTCGGTTACTTTCACAGATACAACATATAACAGCCACGCTAAAAAATGTGTCCAATTTTGATACCGTTTCCGTTTACATTTACGTATTCGCTTCTGAAACTTTCCTCGAAAGTATCTGATCTGATCAGTGCTAAGAAGCGGTCAGATAACCACTTTAGACTTTCGATAAAAATTTCGGAAATGGAAACGAGGAAGGAAACTGAAATGGAAGTGGTCAAAAAATTTTAGCGTAGCGATAAAAGATTCATACTCGGCAAGTCGCACGAATCGAGACACTGCTGTCGCGTAACATCTCGTTTGATATCGAAACAAGTGTACCCTTCAAACGTTGGGTGAGACAATGTCATGCCTGCACAATGGTTTACTGATGTGAGTGTTATTCAGAAAATCATGATGCCTATCACTTTTTACTGATGCATATCACTTCAATTGTTTCTGCTTACGGCATGGCTGTTTCGCATTTGCTTGTGCCAACGTTGGTACTGTTGCCACCGTTCGTTGGGTGATAAGGTCAGCAGACAGCAAGATCGCAGCAATTAAAAATAGTGACCGAACCACGGACATGTTGCTGACTATTTTCATAATTCATCAATCCATGACTTTTTCAAAACTAGCCAAGAAACAAAGCAAGTTTTATTTTAGCAAGTCTTCATATGCCTTCAAACTGAACCAATTTTCTTGAAAACTGCAGAAATGCACAAGGCAATGCACATTTCAATGCGTTTTTTATTGCTCTAATCTTGGTTCACACACAATGATGTTTAATTAAACTATTATACCAAATTATGTCTGTACTGTACGTACTAATGCGGCTCGTTTAGTTCCGGTCCGACCAATTCCGGCCCGGTGAATAATCCCAGCATGAACTATAAACTGCTGGAAGGAATGATTTTTGCATAAATTATTGCAAATCAATTATAGCAATCACAGATATAAAAATGATTGCATAAATCAAAAGAACTTTATCCAAATCTAACCCTAAAAATAAGCAAAGTTGTTGCAAGCCTCTTAAGCCAAGCCATTTATATAAAGGCAAGTCGGAAACCTGAGTTTTTTTAATAAAAATTGTTTTGCCGTGATTTCATTTTATACATTGTGGTACTACCTTTTGGACTCAAGTCGCACGAAAAATCACTACAGCTGGTTTGCTACTGCTCGTGCTAAAGAAAATTCGCTGGGCAGGAATCGTCCGGGCCATACTTCAGCGGGGCGGTATTGAACAGGCCGCCACTCTTCAGGCCGCAATTAGAGGGCTGCAGTTCGCGCCCTTTGTTAAAAATACATTACTTTATAATATCTTTTGCACATTACTATAATTCCAACTGCTTTTGATGAAAGTGCCTTGGTCGTCGGGTGAGAACAGTTTTAACAATTGGTTCGAATTTTCCTATTCAAGTAGGACATATTTACTGAGCATCGTTGCATTTTTTCTTTCATTGTTTGCTTTCATAAATAACATTTCAATGTCTTAAATTATCACCTTCCTATTTTCGCTGCTTGAAAAAGCCAGCTGTGAGCTGTTGACTATGAAAAGGCAGCAGCTAAGTTACGCAGCGATTCAATAAAGATGAGTTTCAACAAGAGCGGGTTTTCTGATTAAAATTTTTGAATGCTTTTATGTGGGAAATATAGACAAATGAAAAATTGCCTCAAAAAGCAGAATAAGGAAATATCAAACATCAAAAATTACAGCTTGCTTGATATGTACAACGTGGGATGAAGTCGCTCAGCACTAAAAACACCAGGTGCAGCAAAATTCCCATTCATGCTCATGGATGCAGCTACATTTATCGCATCGGGAAGTGACTACCCAGTTAGACTCTTCTACAAGATCTTTGAAAGCACCATACAATACATTCCAGGATGCAAGACGCAAAACCACGTGTCATTCACCTGAACATGGACCTGCATATTCGGTACCAATATCATATGGTCATAATTTTGCTCTGGAAACTTTGCGCCAGCTAACCATATCGACCCCCAACCCCCAGCTCTGGAAGAACTGTGGTTCTGCTGGGGCGGGGTTAAATTGGGCGTTTTGGAGGGTCAATAAAATAAGATCACCAATGACCGAAACAAAACATAGAAAGTACCGCCTACCCCCACATGGAGTCGGAGTTACAAATTAGGAGAAAGTTTGAACATCAAATGTGGTTCTGATTCCCTGATTGATTTGGCACACGCACAACAAATTGTCAAAAATATTTTGCCAAAAAACAAAGTCAACATGAAATGCAAGCTAGGCAAAAAAAATTTCTTTAACAAGATCATAGACAGCTGCAAAAATTGGTTGACGCAAAAATTTGGGGGGGCATGTGTAGTTACTTCCGGCGTGCCTTTTACCGGTTTGGCTACTGCACCCTCAACCTTTCGGTCTTGGGCACGTTGGGTGCCGGGTGTCCTTTGAGACGTGCTCATTTGTGTCGGACAGGGCAGAGTTGAATGATCGAGAGTAGGCACTGTCTCTCGCGATACGTCCAAAGTTAGTTGGCACTAATTGATCTCAGCCTGTACAAGCCGGTTAGGCGAGTCCCAGCTTCGCTCAATTAACGACAACTCCGTTTGGACGTGTTACAAAGTGATTTTCGTTATCGTCGAATTACAAATTCCAGCGAAGACGAAGATCGGTGCACACACAATTTATTATTATTATTATTATTATTATTGCCTCGTATTGCCTCATAAAATACACAGAGACACACACAAATACAAGGCAAGGACA
>JASANC010002645.1:17500-54338 GCA_030248135.1 Theristus sp. LFF4_11 | reverse complement strand
GAGTAACCATGAAGGGTGGCGCCTGTTAGCGGTTCTTGCTCTTGTTCTTCTTCCCTCATAACCACTGGAGTTTGGCACTTCCAGGTTTCTGAAATCGGCGGACACACACGCATCATGTCCAAAAAACCAAAAAAACAATTACCAAATGAATAGCAGCACAAGTCGACAAAAGCGAATATGACCTATTTTTTAAACGTGTCCCACTGAAATGTCGTCATGTGCTGCAAAACAAGCGCTTGTCCTTCACAGCAAACCAGAGTTTCCGTTTAGCCGATTTCTTACCGTAAATAAATGGTGAATGTCGAATCAGTCACACCAAACTGACCTTTTAGTGCCTGTACTTTGACAAACGGGCGTTTTTAAAGCAAATGACGTCATTTTAGTCCGGACACGTTTGAATAAATTCACAATACCCGATTGCAGTGTTTCCAGTCAGCAATGAAGCCGTATGCGGCCATGCCAACCGTGTTCACGACGCCGATCACACTGACCAACAGACTGGCACGTTCCACGGTGGCCTCGCCCGACTCAACCATGTGCTCTGGTACGTTCACGTAACTGAGAGAGCACGTGACACATTGTGAACATGAGAAATGTACGGCGACGAATATTGGTGAATCATGATCGAAGCGAGCAATCTTCCATTTCAAAGCTGCGCCTAGCCGTCCGTGTAGATTCAACATTGTGTTGTAGATAACGTTTCCCTCAAAATCAACCACCAGTTACGCTGAACCTGAACGCAGGTCTGAGACTGGGCTCAGTTGGATTGATATTTTTTCACTAATTGTCGCGGTGCAAGAATCGCAGCGATTCTCAATATTCAGCCGTATAACAAGTTCAGCTCACGGTATATCATAGAACGTGTACAAGAGCAGACTGCTGAGCAGCATACAGACGAACGAGAGCGAGCGCAGCAGACGCGCGTGCTCGCGCAGCAATTCCACGAGCGACTCACGCAGCTGACCAAGGTGACCGCTCATCAGGCCACCACGGCGGCGGTGACGATGTCTGCAACGCAGCAACGCTCACAAAGTACAAAACAACAACAACAATACTCCACAGCGGCATCGAAAAGAATCGATACGATGCATAGAAAGCGGCTGCTCGCTAGCTCGCATACAAGGACAACGAATAAATGGTCATTTGGTTGATTGGTTGAGTGATGTTCGCACTGGAATGCTCAAACGTCCCGCACGCTAAGAACAGAGAAAGGAACTGAACAGAATCGAATAGTAGACGAGGACGGGGTTAGCACGAAAGAATATCACAAAAGGATGCTGCAATCGTAAAGCAACGCACCGGAACAGCGCCGGCGCCGAGAAGAAACGGGCGTGTGCGATCTCGCGCGTCATCCACTGCGTGCCGCCAGCGGTCGCTGCGCTCGTCGGCGGCATGTCACGGTACCTGCAAACACAGACAGGGGACGCACGCTCAGAGCAAGCGAACCAACACGCGCGGAATGCGGCAAGCAGCGCTGGCAGACGCACACAACGCTCGCTTCCGCTGCAGTTCTCCATCACAGAACTGTGATCAACGTGACAGCTCATCATTCAATTGTCAAATTCAACGCAGCCGTACTACACCGATTGCAGTGTGACGTTGCTGCCAGCCGGCACAGATCAGTGCTGCTGACTGTTGCTGTGCTTAGACAATCCTCGGACAGCGGCTTGCTTGTGCTGTCAAACTTTACGTGCTGCTGCAGCTTGCGGCGCACCACAAGCGGCCCTTCAACGGAGCCACAATAACTGCAAGTACACACAACGGCTCATTTCGCAGCCTCGCTACGTTGAACAAATCTATCTCATTTTCGGTTTAGGCATTTAGGCAATGTATTTCTGAAATCCCAGAAGCTCACTCGACACTCGAATATTAAATTGATCAATCTGCAGAAAACACGAGAACTACCAGGTACGCGACGCCACTGACCTGACCATCGTGGCAGCGTGCGGTCTCGCCACGACTGTCTGTGCGTCAGGCCGTGCAAGACGCGTTTTCACCCGCCGTTGTCGGATCACTGAAGTCGTAAGACTATTTCAATTTTTCGCAGTTGTACTTTGGTTTATGTTGACAGTACAGACTTAAGAACTGTAGGTAGAGGTGTAATTGAGACTTATTTTCCAACGGGGTTGAATTCAATCACAGTAAAAAAACAGTTAGCAAAACAACAATCAATAAATGGACCGACGTTATTCAATGTTATATTGATTAAAAGGGGATCAGCACTCATCACTGCCTCCAAAACTAACATCGCACAACAATCAACTGCAACAGAGCAAATGAAAAACTCAATCGACAAAAAGCTGGGGGTCACGCCAACGCACTGCACTTTTTCAGATTCAAAACTTGCGGCACCACAACTTACGCCGGAAAAAGTTGAACGATTCTACAGAATGTTGCGCACTTGGATAATGATAAATGATTGGTGAATTTTTAGGAAACACGAAGAACCGGACTCGGAAAATGAGAACTTCGGCGTCGCACCGGTGGATGGCTGATGCGCTGCGAGATGGGCGGCGTCAGCGCCCGCAGGCAGCGATTGGTCAATTGCGTCAGCCAATGAGCCGGGCGTGTTGGCAGCGTCGTTTGTATCATCAGCTGAAGATAATGCGTATGTGGACGTGATCAAAACCGGACACTTTGATTGGCATTGTGATTGCCTTCGCTGTGGAGGTGGGCGGGTTGCTGCTGGACGAAATGTCCCGGGAGATACGAACTGATATGATATCAGTTAGAACAACAAAAAAGACCAGCAATAATAAGCAGATAGGTGAAGCTCTAGAATTTAGTATTCAGAAAACAGCGAGTCAGCGCGCTGTCGCAAGCAACAACAACAACACGAACCAGTGGAATACTGCAGCGTGTCCGTGGTCATCGTTTCATCAGTGGGTCTCGTTGTGATCGTGCCAAAGTGGCTGCTGCCACACGGCGACCGACACTGCCCGTCACGGCGCTCCGTCTCGTGCGACTCGATTGAACGTGCGTACATTTGTCGTTCCTGCACCTCGGCACCAAGTAGCAACTCTGGCAGCTCGCTGACGTCAACCTGAATGACACAGTGGACACAGAACATGATGCCCATCGAATGTGAATGGAGAACTGGAGGCAGGCGAGAGCAGTTCGCTGCTTGACCACGGTGCGGGTTCGTTTGCGAGAGGGTTCGTGTGTGACTGTCATGCATCATACGAATTCGAGCGTGACCGCTGAACAAACCGAAGTGGCGCGCGCCGGCGACCGCGGTGACGCGTCTCGAGCGGCCGCTGTCACGGAGGGCGGCTGAAAGCTGAATTTGCGTGGTCGAGCGGCAGCGTCCGTCGGCACGCCGGTGGTGTGCGGCTGCTCACCGGCGTCCGTGTGCAACTGCAACGGCCACCAAACACGTTCGTCACGTTCGCACGTCTCGTTGGCGCCTTCGGACAGGCCTCGGTTTCTGGTCGTCTGTGGCGCGTGTTGCCGTCGATCGCTGCTGCTCGTGTCGGGCGTTGCGGACGCACCATGTGCGCCCAGGCACGTGCACGCTGCTGTACGTGGTGCGAACGAACGTGTTTACCGTTACTGCATTATTCAACGGCAAACGCATCAATCAGCGATCCAGATGGTAGCATTACAAAGATAGTGGCTTGCAGTATAAGACGAAGTCGATTTTGTTTAAGTCGATTCTGTATGACCACAGACGTTTTATATGTTCAAGACAACTAAACGGCCGAATGACAGCATCAAGGAAACGAAAGACGCATTTGGTCTCTGGGCGTGTGTCTGTTTCATTGTGACGAGCAACGCTAAATTATAAGGAATCAGCTGATTGGCTGCTGATCACGTGCATGCATGTTTTACTGTGCAGAAATTGCTGTGGATGCGAAATCGCTTTTGCACAGAAAGTATGCATGCACGTGATCAGCAACCAATCAGCTGATTCCCTATAATTTAGAGTTCGACTGCATTCACTGACGTATCGCGACGACGACGCGTTCCGCCGAATGCGACGTCGCGGTCGAGACGAGACGGTGGCGTCTGTGTGCGCGTGCCTGCTCCTTCAGTTGGTGCACCTCAGCGAGCGTCGGCAGCATGCTGCCACCGGCACTGGTGCTCGCATGCAGCACTGAGCACACCGAGCCTGCGAACAACCACACGCCACTACGGTTGTTAGCGCACTGGCGTTCTGCCTAGTCCTCGCGAGAACGATCGAGTTCGCTCAGTTTGTGACACACAAAAAGCCAAACTGTATAAATAAACAGGTGCAGTTTCGATTGTGGCCGCATAGACGCATCAATCAATCAACCAATCAATGAATCAGTGTACGCGCAATTTCAAAAACAGCCATGATATGCACAGTACGAGCGCACACCGACCATTGGCGACCGGCTTCACGAGCCCGCCGGCCATGCTTTTGCTGCGTTTGTCCTCGAGGCACGTCGGGCGCGTGCCGCTGCTGACGAGCGTCGCAGCGAGCTCGAGACTGTTCGTGCGCACGCGCATGTACGTCGGCAACTCGGCCAGCGACACGCAACGACGCAAACTGAATCAACCACTTACACAATGGAGACGTACATTTTTAAAATAGACGCTCAGAGGCTGCATCAGGTCAACATTACGACAATTACGCCACCAAAGCAACGCTGTAGAGGTCTCTGTATTGAGGTGAGAACACCATTTAGTTTTTTGTCCGTACGCACAGACGTCGTTCTAAATCCCGTGCACACACTACTTGCGTCCGTAATGCAATACGATAGCACCCACGACACGATTTCTAAATCGCGCGACCATTTTTTAAGTGTCGTGTCCGTGCGTACGCACAAAAAAAACTAATTGCTAAATCCCCCTTTACATGATGTTTTTACATACAGTTTTATCCGAGTTTCCTACGTTTCGCGGAATGAAAGGAAACGGAAAAATCCACCCCAGGTTTTTTTACCATACGACCTGCTTGGTGCGGGCAAAGGTTTGTCCATGCACGAGGAAATTTTGCGCTACCTGCACCGGTGCCGGTAACGGTCCCACTACAGATTCTAACCCCCCAGAAACCGGTTTGTTTTCAAGCTAAGAATAAAAAACTGTTTTTT
Source organism: Theristus sp. LFF4_11 (assembly GCA_030248135.1). NCBI lineage: Eukaryota > Metazoa > Nematoda > Chromadorea > Monhysterida > Xyalidae > Theristus > Theristus sp. LFF4_11. The sequence goes on along the minus strand of JASANC010002645.1, from coordinate 49,281 downwards.
TCTATCAATAGAAAATGCAGTCGTCGAATCCACCGCTGAATTGGGCGGGAAAAACAACACTTTTGATTATTGTTTACAAAACCGACAAGAACAGGTTTTGACCAGCTTTTCTTGCTCTGTTGTGTTTGGCAAAAATCCAGAGCAATATTCTGAAAAGCTGGAAAACCAATGTCGAGAAAAAAGCTCTGGTAAACAAAAACAGTTTTAAAACCGGTTTGAAATAGAACCGGTTTCTTTTCACAGAAAATAAAACAACCGTTTTTTCGTTCACTGCCGCCTACCACGAGTGCGTGCGATCGGTGCCGCTCGCGAGTCGCGGCGCACTCGGCACGCGGGACTCCACACGATGCGTGGGACTGTTGTCGGCGACGTGTTGTGCCACGTGCTCATCGAGTTTGCGCAAGAATCGCTGGCGCTTGTATTCGAGCGTGTCCTCCGGCCATTCAAGATCACGAATCAGCATGCCAAAGACCGCCGGAAACCACAACACACAAATGTACTCAGTGCACACCCAGTTGGCCGATGGTGCCATGAATAACACGACCACACATTTCCAATCCAACCAGCTTAGCAGCCCGTCTGCTCTCTGAACACTGGCGATTTTCATTCGCCACCGCCTCAATTTATTACACAGAAAACACACTGTCTACTTCTGGCTTGAAAGCACTCACAATGTTGAAGAAAAGTTCAGAGCGTGAGAAAAAAACGCTAAGACGTCCAATGATAACATCATGTGTCAACTTATGCCAGATACTTTCAAGCTACTTCTACTCAAACATCTGCAAAACAGTGCAACCTGATTTAACAGTATGGCAGACAAAATCAGCAGCGTTCCAGACCACTGATATTCATGGAGTAAATATTCAAGCAGCGGCGCAAACACGCACGTGCCGATGCCGGTGCCTAAAAAACAAGGCTCATTACTGATGATGATCAGTTGGTTTCTTGGCGCAAATTTGCTTGTCAACACTCACCGGTGACAGTGAGACCGGTGGCGACCGAACGTCTTTTATCGAAATAATACGTGACCGCCACTATTGAGCCGCTGAATGTGAACGACAGGCCAAGACCAGCTGCAATTGTTACCGACGCTGCAACGTCACTCACTCAAACGGATCACTGTCAAAACTCTGGCTCGCTTCAGCACAAGGTTCATGCTGTGCTGTTTTTTTCAGTGTCTGAATATGTGCACGTGCACAGATGACTGACCAATTTTGTTGAATAAACGGCTCTAGCCTGTACAGTCATTTCTAAATCTTGTGCAATTGAGCCATTGATTGGCGACCACGTGAAACCGTGAAAACCGACTATCTTTCGGTCCTCGATTGTTTCACGGCGTGCCGGACGAACCAATGAAGCCGAAGGTGACGTAGAGCGTGGCCAGATTCGGCGCCCACCGCGAGACGAACACACCGATGGCGCTGAGGAAGGCGCCGACGACGATCGTGGGCCGGCAGCCGTAGCGGTCGATGGCGGCGGACGCGAACGGACCGGCCAACAGCGGCAGCGCCAGGAACACGCTCGCCACCATGCCCGCCTCGCCTTTGCCCGCGTCGAAGTGCTGCTGGATCTGTGCACATACAACGCAATTCAGTTGCAGTAGAAACTAACGATGAAATCGCTATTGTATTCAGGATTTGAAAAAAGGAATGTCTCTGCTAACTACACGTCACTACTGTTTTTTTTTCAGAAAGTCATGTTGCCTATCAGCAATAGGGCCATTAAATACATACTTAATTATTATTTCGCTCACTCGTCATAGCGTCTTCATTCTCCTTGTCTCCCCGTAAGTTTCAAAACCGGAAATGAACGCTCACCGTTGGATACATGACGCCAAAACTGAACGAGACTCCATCGGCGATGAAATGAATCATGAACGCTGCGAACACGACCACCCAGCCGTAGCCGCCGTCCGGGGCGTCCGGGAAGATCGTCGTCGATGAGCCGCTGGACGAGAGAAAACCTGATTCAACGAAATACGGTGAATCGCAATGTTTGCTGGAACAAAAAAAACTGTGACTGACATCCCCAACAACGCAGAATTCGGTTGAAGCACCCACACACATCACATGGTGGACAGAAACCAGATTACCTACAATTCTGCATGGTGGTACACTAAAGTTAGATTTGTTGCTTTGAATTGTCGCTTGTTTGTTTGTCACTGAGCGCTTATTCGTAATTTTTGAACGATAAGGAGGCAGCCCAAAAATAGGGTTGGCAGAAAAACAGAAAAAGCCCGGTACAAAAATAGGCGAGCTTAAAGTAAACGGAACAAACGGTATTTTTTTAAAAACCTTGCATTTGGAACAATTAGAATGATAATTTAAGGCAGTCAGTCTTTCTTAACGTGTTACGATAACACAAGTGCCAGGAAAATTAAATAAATAAAAGAAAAGAATGTCGGTTCGTTCGTCAAATTTTATATTTTATGATTTAACAAAGAAACCGCGGATTTTATATTTTATGATTTAACAAAGAAACCGCGGCTTCACATTAACATCTGCGCATTTTGACTTTGAAAACGAGAACAAATGGTTATGGCTCAACTTAAAAATTCGAAAACCACGAAACAACGGATAAGGACAGAGAAGAAAACTGAGGCACAAAACGGAATACCAACGCACGCATTGTCAAGATGAGATAGAATAGAATGAAAACGGAAGATTCGCTACATCTCTGCAAGTTAAGCGTGGTTGCAGTCCATTTCATTCTCCCGAAACATTGATTGCAAAACTGAAAAAAATTCGTGTTTCAAATTGTGAAAAAAAACAAAACTGAAAAAACGGTTTTTCAAATAACAAAATTTGCATCGGAAAAAACCGGGAAAAATCAGGGTTTCTTCCCGTTGCCAACCCTAACACAAGACTTTATTTTACAAATGCTATAAAAAAGAACTTGATAAAAGCAAAAACTAAACGTAATGTCCACTCCTGGAGAAAATACTGCAAACGACATTAAAAAACAACTAAGAAAACATGCACAAACGCAAAGAATGCTCAAAAACGATGTGCTGAAAGAACTGACCAGACGAGAGCGAATTGCGTGGTGGCGTGACGGAGCGCGCTCGAACGCGTGGCTCATCGTAGATCTGCACACGACCAACGTTGACATGCGTATTTCTGTGCGCCTGTGCTGTTGCATGAGCATGATGATGCTCTCCAGCACAATCACCGTCCTCCTCTTCTGACCCGACAATGGCGTTTGATGGTGCTGCCTGCGCAGTTTGCCGCCGCAGCAATTCGTCACAATTATTCTCTTGGTTGCACAGCAGCAAATTGCCATTTCTTCGCTCGCCGTCGTGCATTTATTATTACCATCAACTCCACCGCGCAATCTCCGTTGCCCGTTTACGCATCCGCCTCTCAAAATTAAGAACATTGTTGTGTTGTTTTCCAGAGTAGGGTTGTTCCAAAAATCGAATTTTTTTAATGATTTAAAAAAAACAAAAATGCCGATTCAAAAAAAAATTCAAAAAAATTTCCTCTAATACAGGGTGGGCCAAAAAAAAGGTTCCATTTTCAAACTGCTGTCACTGGCTGGTATTTCAATATCATGAGCTGAAATTTTCAGCATTGATAAAACATGTGATGCCATTTTTCTGACAAAATTTTTATCCAGTTTGGTCAAGTAGATTCAGTTTACAGCACAATGTTTAAAAATTCCCAAATTTTCAAAAAAACGGATTTTTAACCAAGAATTTAACAACGAATCATTGCTCATAGACATAGTTGTTCCAGAGCCGAGGGGTTGGGGGGGCCGATATAGATAGCTGGAGCAAATTTTTTAGATAGATAGATAGCTGGAAAATTTTGGGGGGGCCGCGGGGGGGGCCATGTGACTTTGGGGGGGGCCGGGGTCAAAATTTTGAAATCAGATAGATAGATAGCTAATACGCTAAAAAGCTATAAAAACAGCAAAATAATGCTTAAAATACTAAAAATCAAGTATAAACGCATATTTTGCCTAAAATTAGCAAAATTTTAACGAATTTCGAGCAAAAACGGTTAATTTTGGTCAAAAATTGACTCATTTTATATCTTCGAAGACAAAAATTTTCAGACAGATAGCTGGCTGAGAAAATTTTTTAGATAGATAATAGCTGAGCCGAAAAAACTTCTCTGATAGAGATAGATTCGAAAATTTTTTGGGGGGGGCCGGCCCCCCCCAGGCCCCCCCCCAGAACACACTCCCCCCCTAGAACAACTATGCTCATAGACATCCAAATCATCATCAAGGTTTGTCGTCCGGCAGCGGCTGGATGGAATTTTACGCGAAACTGGCGAGTCACTGCAGAAAAACTTTCAGATTGCTCCCACCAGATGGCACACCAGACCCGTTGTTCTGCTGTCCACTTAACCATGACGAAACTGCAGAAAACTGAAACTGAAACACTGTTTTTATTCAAACCGCAGAAAAACTTTTCAAAAGAAACAAATTAACAGACAGAGCAACACAGAAAACAAAAAATCAACTGAACAATTATTCTTTCTGTCGCAGTCGCATGGCTGCTGACCCGACCCGAGTCCGTTGTGAAACATCAGAATTTCGCTCGAGGTGCTCAAATGCAAATCAAGTGTAAGACCTTTCCACTCTGAGCGCATGATTTGAACTATCACGGGTATCCAAAAAGACCAATTTGTCACCTTCGCAACAGTTTCAAAATTGAATCACGCATCTTGATACTAATTTTTTCTTGCACTCATTTCAGTCAATTTGTTGATTTTTCGAGCTTTTTAGAAAATCTGCCACAGTGAGCGCTAGGAACTAAATATCGGAAAAAAAATTTTGTCAGTAAAATGGCAACGCATGTTTTATCAGTGCTGAAAATTTCAGCTCATAATATTAAAACACCAGCCAGTGACAGCAGTTTGAAAATGGAACCTTTTTTTGGCCCACCCTGTATGCTCTGAAATGAAAACCTCAAATTTGGCAAAATTTTCGAAAGTTCAACAAAAATTTTCTTTGATATTACTTCGTAATCGCAGTCGATTTTGGACCGTTTTACCGACTGATTTTGGGCTTCGACAACATCTGCGATGAAGTTGAGCGTCCCAAAGCTTGGCCTAGCATTTCCGATGCAGATAAGGTGACGATTCGCCTCGCAGAGCGTCCGATTGTGCTCGCTGCTCCGTTTGCAAGCGCTACGTTGGCTGGTTGTTGCTTCGTGTCGTGTCGTCGCGACACCATCAGAAGAATTGATCGAATTTCAAGGCGGTATGTTTGTCTTCACTGGGGACACTCCTAGCTGGGGACAATTAGTGACGTTTTGGAGGTCAAAACACAAGAAGAGGCATTGTGACGGTTTGAAAAAGGGGTAATTGAGGTCTAGGGTTGTTAAAAAAATCGTCATTTTTGTTTGTTTTTTTATATTTTTTTTAAATTTCAGAAATCAAAGTTGTGCTAAATCAACCAGGGACTTCGAAGAACCACATTTGATGTGCAATCGCCTCCCGTATGACTCCCGTATGGCGGAACTTTTCAGATTTTGTTTGGGTGACCTCATTTACCCCTTTTCCAAACCGTTACCATACCTCTTCTTGTGTTTTGACCCCCATAACGTCACTAATTGTCCCCAGCCCAAGTGAAAATACACATACCGGCTTGAAATTCGATCAATTCTGATGATTTGTCGCGACGGCAGTAGGGGGGGATGCACTATTGTAGAAAAATTTCTGGGGGGTGCACCCCCACCCCACCCATGAGATTTTTTCGCTTAAATTTTGAAGGAAAAACGCTAAATTTTGCGGTTGGCACGTTTTATGACATTACTGCTGTCTACTTTATTCCAAACCGCTCATGCCTCTTGTGTTTTGACCCCCAAAACGTCACTAATTGATCCCAGCTCAAGTGAAAATACACATACCGGCTTGAAATTCGATCAATTCTGATGATGTGTCGCGACGGCAGTACACGAAACAGCAACCAGACAACATAACGCTTGCAAACGGAGCAGCTCGGACGCTCAAATTTAGATTGCGAGGCGAATCGTCCATAGTTGTTCCAGTTAAAAAAAAACATTGTGAACCCTGCTCGGACTCCCCCTTCGAAATCGGGGACGGGGACCCCCCACAACCTTCAAAAATCACATCAATCACGCGACACCCACCAGTACCGAAGAAAGATGACAGACATTTTTAGGTAGGGGGTACCTACCCGTGGGGAGCTAATTTTTTTGTGGGGGGAGGGGATTTTTGGCGAATTCTCCAAGGGGTGGGGAAGCGGGTCGACTTGGTTGAACCACGGGGGTTCCATACCCCTTCCCCACTCCCCCCCCCCCTCATCTTCGGTACTGACACCCACCCCCTAAAACCTGACACTGGATCATCCACACACCCCTCGAAATTTGCTTGACACCCCACCCCCACTAATACGCTTCATATTTTAGAAATTGGAGCTCGCGCACATTCATGGATGCTGCTGCGCGCCAGCCTGATTTAAGAAATGAAGCTGCGTCAGCGGCTGCCGTTTCAGATATTTTGCTCGTGCATGGACGCGCGCGCTGAAGTGCGCTGACGGACAGGCGGCAGCTGTGACTGTGATTGACTCTAATTCGAAGTCAGTGCGTCAGCCCGGTTTGAATGCACCTGTAAATATTTTTTCGACCTTCATATACTTTTTTGTGTTAGATCCGAATGAGTACGTTGCTTATGTTTTTACATTGTTCGTTGCATTGCTTTCATGCTCGCGCATTGCCTCTTTTAATCAATCGATTAATCAGTGTGACAGTAATGGTATTTGGAAGACTTTTAATTGACGATTGCAGTTCCTTCCAGCAATGTTGCAGTGGCTCCAATGCTTTTTTGCTGCTTGCATAATGGTTCACATCTGGCGGCAGCATGCGGCTCAAGCACGCAAACTCGACCAAAATTTAAAACGCGATTTCTTTTTTTCTGGCTTAAACGTGTGGAGTAACTGAACTTTTAGTTCAGTTAATCTGAAAAATTATATGTATGTGAAGTTATCAATGAACTAAAATTGTAAGTCTTGCGCTTGTGCTTATGAAAAGCGTGTGGAAAAATTATATGTGACGTCATTTTAGTCGTACATATTAAAATAAATTTAGTGGTCGAAACAAAAATCCATATCCATCCTTTACTTTATCGCGAAGGGAGGTCGGCAAAACAGTCGGGACTGTCAGACAATCAGCGGTTGTAAGCTCTTTCTAATAAGTGATAATGACGCATGACAAAAAGTACAATTTCAATTCTTGTGGACCACACACAAGCACTATCAAACATGTGTTTTCAAACATTGTGCAACCGGTTCACACGCAATATTTTACAAAAACCGAACAGTTTAATACGTAATTAACACAACTGAACAACGTGTTACAAATGCGAATCACATCATCCTTGAACAAGTTTTTCCACCCAATTTGCGGAAATAAAAAAGAGATTTTAGCTATTCAAACTCAAAGGATTTAGTCTGTACGTGGGGTGGGATACCATGGACAGTATAAAATGGTTACATACTTTGAGTTTTTTGTGCAGTGTGCAATTTCACAAGCGTACTATGCGCGGCTTTGCATAGCAAATTTTGACTCAATGTGCAACAAATCTTGTATAGCGCTGGCGGTTTTGCTAACAGCGGTTGCTGTTGGTAGCGGTGAGAAGATGAATTCAGTTTTTAAAATTCAATTTCAGTTATTATCAATATTTTAGGTTCTCGACGGAATGCGTGCATAAACGTATGATCTTTGATTTTGGTCCGGAGATTCGATGCTTGCATGGACAGATTAGACAGTTTCATGCATGACGGGGGAATTCAAAATTGGCAAAGTGCTCCGAGTCCCCTAAACAGGGCCGAGTCACTTGGGCGATTTTTGATTGCCACATAAAGATTGAACCTACAGTAGTTTCTTTTCCACGTGTGCACACGCATTCAGTCGCAGAATCTAAAAAATTGATAATACCATAGAAAGGAAACTAGTTTCAATGTTTCATGTGGCAATTCAAAATAGCCTAAGTGACTCGGACCTATTTGGAGAATTCGGATCACTTTGCCAAATTTGAATTCCCGCGTCGTGCATGAAACTGTTTGTTTACCTGTGTATATCTATGCCTCGTGCCTCGGGACCAAAACAAAAGATTATACCACACTGAATATGCGATAGTCGGAGCGGAGTTTTTGTGGTATCAGCTGAGTTACATTGTTGGTTGGTATCACAAAGTATGCATGCATTTTTTGTATTGGCTCCGGCTTCCACCTTCCAAGTGCTCGATCGAGCTCTGCGTGTATAAGGAGGACCGTGCTGGTGGAACCGAATGCACGTGCACAAAATGCACGCCATACCTTCACCGAACAGGTGTAGTCAGGGCGTTTCCTCCCACCCCCAAAATTTTTTGTTGCGATTTCAGGGCTGAAACCGTGACAGAAGAAGGGTTTTCGGGTACGCTGAGTTCAAAAATCTTATTTACAAGTTTGCCCGACGCTTCTACTGTGCCCTAAACGCGTATGCCATGGGGATGAGGAGGGAAAATTCCTTGATAATCAATTTTAAATGAAAAAACGCACCACAAGGAACCTGAAATCCTGTTACAAATACAAATAGAGGTCGCTGAGTCCGAATATGACGTTTATTTTGCCATACGAAATACTCCGCGCCCTAAAAACGGCTTCTATAGGGACGGAAAGGGAAAGAAATTGAAAAAATCGGAAACTAGCCAAAAAAATCTGAAAACTAAACCATAAACACAAATCGAGGTCGCTGAGTCCGAATATGACGTTTATTTTGCCATACGAATTACTCCGCGCCTTAAAAACGGCCTCTATAGGGACGAAAAGGAAAAAAATTAAAAAAATCGGAAACAAGTCAAAAAATTTTGAAAACTAAGCCATAAACACGAATCAAGGTCGCTGAGTCCGAATATGACGTTTATTTTGACATACGAATTACTCCGCACTTTAAAAATAGCCTCTATAGGAACGAAAAGGAAAAAATTGAAAAAATCGGAAACTATTCAAAAAAAAATCTGAAAACTAAGCCATAAACACAAATCGAGGTCGCTGAGTCCGAATAGATTTTTTTCCTTTTTATCCCTATAGAGGCCGTTTTTAGGGCGCGGAGTAATTCGTATGAAAAAATAAACGTCATATTCGGACTCAGCGACCTCGATTTGTGTTTATGGCTTAGTTTTCAGATTTTTTTGGCTAGTTTCCGATTTTTTTTCAATTTTTTCCCTTTTCGTCCCTATAGAAGCAGTTTTTAGGGTGCGGAGTAATTTGTATGTCAAAATAAAAGTCATATTCGGACTCAGCGACTTTGATTTGTGTTTATGGCTTAGTTTTCAATTTTTTGGCTAGTTTCCGATTTTTTTCAATTTTTTTCCCTTTTCCGTCCCTATAGAAACTGTTTTTAGGGCGCGGAGTAATTCGTATAAAAAATAAACGTCATATTCGGACTCAGCGACCTCGATTTGTATTTGTAACAAGATTTCAGGTTCCTTGTGGCGCGTTTTTTCATTTAAAATTGATTATCAAGGAATTTTACCTCTTCATCCCCATGGCATACGCGTTTAGGGCATAGTAGAAGCGTCGAGCAAACTTGTAAATAAGATTTTTGAACTCAGCGTACCCGAAAACCCCCCTTCGGTCACGGTTTCAGCCCCTGAAATCGCAACAAAAAATTTTGGGGGTGGGAGGAAACGCCCTGGGTGTAGTCGTCCAAGATTTTGCTCGTTTACAGGCGAGCTTGTTTGCGATGCCGAATTGGCAGCGTCTCACATTCGGCCTGAGATTAACGGGCCTGGTGCGTACTCGCTCAGGCAACCAACGGTCGCTTACACGGATTGTGCGAAACTATGCTTGGACACGGCAATGAGCGGAATCAGCACGACATGCACCACGCTCGCTTTTGGAAAGTGCGTTTCTGTTTTATCAATCTGGTGCCTCGCTTCCGTGTCCTGCAGGGACGTTGAAGTTGTTTACGCGGCAAGGTAATGAGCATTATGCATCATACAGGGACTCACAGTATCTTCTCGGCTATGCGAACGCTTGTTGGCTGTATACTGACACGGATTTGGCAGCAACCAACTTCGAAGCAAACATTCTCGGAAGCACTGGTTGGTCGGCGGTTCATTTTTCATGCACTATGTATGTTCAGTATGACTTCGATGTGCCCTTGTAAAGCTTTTCTTCATTTGAAGGTGGTAGCGCATCCTACTATCGGAACCCGACATGTTGGGATCCTGCATCGCGCAAGTTTTTTTTAGCACTCTGCTGCATTACGATAATGCCGCATTGTGAATACTGCGTTATTTCTTTAGCGCCCACGACAACCGCAGCCTCAAACACAACAACGCCAGAGGCAACGACGACAACAACAACCCCTGATAATACAACAACAGCAGAGCCAACGACAACAACAACAACCCCTGATAATACAACAACAGCAGAGCCAACGACAACATCAACAACCCCTGATAATACAACAACAGCAGAGCCAACGACAACAACAACAACCCCTGATAATACAACGACAACGACCGCTGCTGTCACTACCGCCGCAACCACTACAACACCACTGGCATCATCAGCGTGTATTTTCTTTTGTGAAACGTTGTTTCGGTCGTCCAAACGTGTACAGTATGATCGAATAAATAAGGCAGTCCTTGTATTCTCCATCAAGGCAGGATCAGTCGCAGACTAGGAGTTGTCTTTTTCAAAAATACCAAGAAAATTTCTAATCGTGTGTGCAAGTGAAAAAGAATGTGCAGCAGAGCACGAAGAATCAATTCGTTTAAAAAGACACGTCAAATTTGACAAACAGTTGGGTTTCTAAACGACTTTTTTCTGTCATTCGAATTTCGCGCGCTCCTTGCCCCATGAAAAAAGCTGCCATGTTTAATCGGCCATTCCGTACAATAAACTGTGTTGTCTTTTTCGAGAGGAAACAACGTGTTGAACGCTGTAAACTTGTCGCATTGTGCCGTCATCATTTCGCCACTTCAATTGCAGATCTGCGTCTTGCAAATCGCAGAGAACTGTTCGGAGCTGTGGTTGGTCGAGTTGAGGTTAAGCACAATGGCACGTGGGGAGTCGTGTGTTCGCTGAGTCAACCAGTGATCAAACTCGTGTGCAACGAGCTCGCATATCCTCAGTTTGCATGCATTGCTTTCTTACTGTTCACATGTTTACGTCAATATGTTAGTTTGCGGATAACTATTATCTATACTATACGATCCAAAGCCAAAACAGTTTTTTTGTGTTCCAGCGGTCGCCGTCATCGCAGTCTAAATGTAGCACCAGAATCAATGTCATGTTTTTCTTCTGTGTCTTGTCCATTCGGTAACGAAACCTCGATTACGGAGTGTGACATCGCTATGAGTGCATGGTCTTGCCTCACCAACCCCTATTCGATTATGTGTTCAAATTACCGTGAGTGTGTTTGCGCTGTGTACTGAACGTTTTCTACGCTGTACCGGCCACAGAGTGGTTTCCATTATTTCTGGGGATCACCTCTTGATGCCTCATAAATAACTCGCCCATTGGGATCCGACCTCAATCGAATCGGTTCATATCGGGTCAGTCTCAAATCGGACTTGTTACTATCGGGCTTAATCGGGCTAATTTCATAGTTAAGACAGAAATTTTTATTGCAATCGTGTGTACAAATACAGTGCGGGGTTATAAGTAAAACACAAATGTGACGGTTAATATTGATTTGTGATTCTACTGATTCTTGATATGTAGCAAAACAAAACAACCAAAAAACAATGGGTTTCAATTGTGCCTGAACAAAGTCCCAGTACAACAAAACAATGTTTCTGCATTTGTGATCAAAGGTACTAAAAATGGTACTAAAAATGTTGCACCATCAGTTAAAGGTCATGTAGAGGCGCGATTAGTAAGATCGCATCATGACCCAAATCCAGAGTCGTAACGGTAATATTTTTCGACTCAGAAATTCCACTCCGACAATGTTGCATAAAGGAAGAGGGTATTTTTAAAAAGTGGAATTTGGTGTGACGACCTTACAAGTTGAAGATGATTGAGATGGTCCGAATGAGACAGGCATGATTGAGATGGTCCGAATGAGGCAGGCATGATTGAGATGGTCCGAATGAGACAGGCATGATTGAGATGGTCCGAATGAGACAGGCATGATTGAGATGGTCCGAATGAGACAGGCATGATTGAGATGGTCCGAATGAGACAGGCATGATTGAGATGGTCCGAATGAGACAGGCATGATTGAGATGGTCCGAATGAGACAGGCATGATTGAGATGGTCCGAATGAGACAGGCACGATTGAGATGGTCCGAATGAGACAGGCATGATTGAGATGGTCCGAATGAGACAGGCACGATTGAGATGGTCCGAATGAGACAGGCATGATTGAGATGGTCCGAATGAGACAGGCATGATTGAGATGGTCCGAATGAGACAGGCATGATTGAGATGGTCCGAATGAGGCAGGCATGATTGAGATGGTCCGAATGAGACAGGCATGATTGAGATGGTCCGAATGAGACAGGCACGATTGAGATGGTCCGAATGAGACAGGCATGATTGAGATGGTCCGAATGAGGCAGGCATGATTGAGATGGTCCGAATGAGACAGGCACGATTGAGATGGTCCGAATGAGACAGGCATGATTGAGATGGTCCGAATGAGACAGACGGCATGATTGAGATGGTCCGAATGAGGCAGGCATGATTGAGATGGTCCGAATGAGACAGGCATGATTGAGATGGTCCGAATGAGACAGGCATGATTGAGATGGTCCGAATGAGACAGGCATGATTGAGATGGTCCGAATGAGACAGGCATGATTGAGATGGTCCGAATGAGACAGGCATGATTGAGATGGTCCGAATGAGACAGGCACGATTGAGATGGTCCGAATGAGACAGGCATGATTGAGATGGTCCGAATGAGACAGGCACGATTGAGATGGTCCGAATGAGACAGGCATGATTGAGATGGTCCGAATGAGACAGGCATGATTGAGATGGTCCGAATGAGACAGGCATGATTGAGATGGTCCGAATGAGGCAGGCATGATTGAGATGGTCCGAATGAGACAGGCATGATTGAGATGGTCCGAATGAGACAGGCACGATTGAGATGGTCCGAATGAGACAGGCATGATTGAGATGGTCCGAATGAGGCAGGCATGATTGAGATGGTCCGAATGAGACAGGCACGATTGAGATGGTCCGAATGAGACAGGCATGATTGAGATGGTCCGAATGAGACAGGCATGATTGAGATGGTCCGAATGAGGCAGGCATGATTGAGATGGTCCGAATGAGACAGGCACGATTGAGATGGTCCGAATGAGACAGGCATGATTGAGATGGTCCGAATGAGACAGGCATGATTGAGATGGTCCGAATGAGACAGGCACGATTGAGATGGTCCGAATGAGACAGGCATGATTGAGATGGTCCGAATGAGGCAGGCATGATTGAGATGGTCCGAATGAGACAGGCACGATTGAGATGGTCCGAATGAGACAGGCATGATTGAGATGGTCCGAATGAGACAGGCATGATTGAGATGGTCCGAATGAGGCAGGCATGATTGAGATGGTCCGAATGAGACAGGCACGATTGAGATGGTCCGAATGAGACAGGCATGATTGAGATGGTCCGAATGAGACAGGCATGATTGAGATGGTCCGAATGAGACAGGCACGATTGAGATGGTCCGAATGAGACAGGCATGATTGAGATGGTCCGAATGAGACAGGCACGATTGAGATGGTCCGAATGAGACAGGCATGATTGAGATGGTCCGAATGAGGCAGGCATGATTGAGATGGTCCGAATGAGACAGGCACGATTGAGATGGTCCGAATGAGACAGGCATGATTGAGATGGTCCGAATGAGACAGGCATGATTGAGATGGTCCGAATGAGACAGGCACGATTGAGATGGTCCGAATGAGACAGGCATGATTGAGATGGTCCGAATGAGACAGGCATGATTGAGATGGTCCGAATGAGACAGGCATGATTGAGATGGTCCGAATGAGACAGGCATGATTGAGATGGTCCGAATGAGACAGGCACGATTGAGATGGTCCGAATGAGACAGGCATGATTGAGATGGTCCGAATGAGACAGGCATGATTGAGATGGTCCGAATGAGGCAGGCATGATTGAGATGGTCCGAATGAGGCAGGCATGATTGAGATGGTCCGAATGAGACAGGCATGATTGAGATGGTCCGAATGAGACAGGCACGATTGAGATGGTCCGAATGAGACAGGCATGATTGAGATGGTCCGAATGAGACAGGCATGATTGAGATGGTCCGAATGAGGCAGGCATGATTGAGATGGTCCGAATGAGGCAGGCATGATTGAGATGGTCCGAATGAGACAGGCATGATTGAGATGGTCCGAATGAGACAGGCACGATTGAGATGGTCCGAATGAGGCAGGCATGATTGAGATGGTCCGAATGAGACAGGCATGATTGAGATGGTCCGAATGAGGCAGGCATGATTGAGATGGTCCGAATGAGGCAGGCATGATTGAGATGGTCCGAATGAGACAGGCATGATTGAGATGGTCCGAATGAGACAGGCACGATTGAGATGGTCCGAATGAGACAGGCATGATTGAGATGGTCCGAATGAGACAGGCATGATTGAGATGATCCGAATGAGACAGGCATGATTGAGATGGTCCGAATGAGACAGGCATGATTGAGATGGTCCGAATGAGACAGGCACGATTGAGATGGTCCGAATGAGGCAGGCACGATTGAGATGGTCCGAATGAGACAGGCACGATTGAGATGGTCCGAATGAGGCAGGCACGATTGAGATGGTCCGAATGAGACAGGCATGATTGAGATGGTCCGAATGAGGCAGGCACGATTGAGATGGTCCGAATGAGGCAGGCACGATTGAGATGGTCCGAATGAGACAGGCATGATTGAGATGGTCCGAATGAGACAGGCACGATTGAGATGGTCCGAATGAGGCAGGCACGATTGAGATGGTCCGAATGAGACAGGCACGATTGAGATGGTCCGAATGAGGCAGGCACGATTGAGATGGTCCGAATGAGACAGGCATGATTGAGATGGTCCGAATGAGGCAGGCACGATTGAGATGGTCCGAATGAGGCAGGCACGATTGAGATGGTCCGAATGAAACAGGCATGATTGAAATGGTCCGAATGAGACAAGCATAATTGAGATGGTCCGATTAAGACAGACATGATTGAGACAGGTGCGATTGAGACAGGCACGATTGAGACAGGTGCGATTGAGACAGGCACGATTGAGACAGGTTCGATTGAGGCAGCTACGACTGAGACAGGCCCAATCGATATAGGTGCGATTGAGACAGGCCAGAGTGAGACTGGGGCGATTGAGACGGTACGAATGAGATAGGCCCGATTGAGGCAGGTACAACAGAGATTGGCTCGATTGGGGAAGGCACGGTTGAGACAAACCCGATTGGGAGAGCCGGGATTCAGACAAGCCCAAATGAGACTGAAGCCAAATCGAGTTCGACCAGCGAGCGGGTGCGCTCGTAAACAACGAGTTCGAACATGCGGTACAATACGGTACAATACTACAATGTAGTTTTTTGGACACCCCGTACAACAGGTTTTCAGCTCAGTTAGATGAATTCTCCAAGGAGGCTTTCTTGATGGCGCCAGTGGTATTCAACAGACCGCTTCATCCAACAAGTCCCACGAAAGTGCTCAATGCTTGCGTTGATCCTCGGGACATCAATTGCAGCCCAAATCTAGTTGCCGATGATATCTGTTCCAGAACTGGCTACTTTTATAAGCAGGTGACTTATGCAACTTTATCGTCAGGGATTTTTGGGAGGATACCTTCCTTCAAATATGCCAAAACTCTTTTGACAATTTTGCTTGCAACGCGTTAAAAAACTTTATTGGTCACAGTCCAGATTTTTGTTGCCTAAGTATCAAAAGTTCACCCACACAAAACTGTGGTATGGCATTGTATTGTTTCGATTTTTTAGTATGCCTCCCGGACAACTTCGTTGACAGATGAAGCGGCTTGCAACGAAACTGCATACCTGATCGACCCTGGTCTGGTGCCGAAGACTCCATGTAGAATGTTTGTTTGGATCCTGTGCATACATGAGTACATCGAGTGAAGGCGGATTTAGCAATTAGTTTTTTGTGAGGACGCACAGACACACTTAAAAAATGACCACGCGATTTAGAAATTGTGTCGTGTGTGCTATCTTAATGCATTACGGACAAGATTTAGTTTGCGCACGGAATTTCGAACGTCTGTGCGTGCCGTAAGGACAGAAAACTAAATGGTGTTTTCGCCTTAAAAGTGATACATTTTGTCAAGTGGGGTGTCACAGGTTTTATTAATTTTTAATTTTAATTTTAATAATCGACATTTCAAAAAACAAAACCTCAAGCACGTAGCACGAAGAAAGTTTTCATTTGAAGTGATCAGCGCGCTGCGACGTGTTTTGTGTGAACCCATAAATGTCATAAAGCATGTTTCAAAGGAATTTCATGCCCTCGGCGGTACACTGTTGCCAACACTATTCAAGATTTCAGTTGTCATGTTGCCAAGTTATGGTATCAATGCTACCAGTACCAAGTTATGTTAGTTAAGATAATTAATTATACAATAAAAAACGTGAGAATTGGAAGTTTTTAAAAATAATTGCAGCGGAACTTCTCAAGAACTGATCAGTTGTTTTTTGATAATTTAAGGGCTGATCAATTTTTTGGGCATTTCGATTTTCTGCGTTCTTTTAGATTTTTTTGTGCAAAGCAAAAAAAAAACATCCACAATTTGAGACAATTGCAAAAAATCTCGAAAATCACAAACCGATGAAACTTACCGTGAAATCGATCCATGCGACCGAATTGCAAAACGCATCGTATTCGGCACGTGTTCGACAAGCAAATAAAGAATGGATAAAACAACAAGGCGGTCACAGTGACACGTAACAACGAGCACTTTATTAAAAAAAACAGCACCCGATCCCAAAACAAAACAGTTTTTCATTCTAAACCTGTCTGAGCTATAACATAATGCGCCATGAACAACATACCAAACGTCGATACAAATCACAGAGTAACGTGGAAAACAAGAACACTTCAACGCAATAATAGCGAGGGCGAGCAGTGATGCAAATTGCTGGTGTTAAAGACTGAGACGAGCAATGACGGACGGCCGGCTGATTGCGTGCGCGTGCACACGCGTTCGTTCGTTCAGAACAAGCCGTCGATCGCCTCGGTGTCTGCGTCGAGCGTGATGTCGTAGAAGCACGGCCGCGTCGGCAGTCCCGGCATCGTCTGCATCTCGCCGCACAACGGGTACACGAAGCCGGCGCCGACGCTCGCACGCACGTCCTTGATCGGCAGTGTGAAGCCTGCGCCGCCACACACAGAAATTAACAATGAAAGCAGTGTTATTTAGTTTTGCTTCAACCGGTCACCACCATCTTTGCTGAATACAGTGCACGCTAAACTTATTGAATTTGCGTCGAAGAATGATTGTATAGCGTTTGGGTTGAAATCAAACTCCCCATTTGTGGCAAAATATGTCTTCTTATAACTCCCTCCCATCCACCCCGTTCTTTTTTTCGCGCGGTCTCTATTCTGCGAAAAAGTGACAGGTTTCAACAAACATACTGTAGCAAAGTTATACAATTTTCAAATCGGTCCATTGGTTGGCGAGATATGTATGAGCTGTCAAAAGGTGGTACACTATCTAGATACTTATGCGCCACCCTGTAGACAAGTATCGACAAAATCCGACGAGACAAGACAAATGATCAGAGACGAAACACTAATCGTGCCAACTCGATTCAGACATTGCAAGCCACCACTGCAATCTATCAACAACAATGTTCCTGCGGGCAACGGCAGTGACAGACGCACACGAGTCGTTGTCCGATCTATTAAACGTCGACCGCGCGACATCCGTTTGTTCTTCGGAACAGATGTGATTGCGAAGAAGGGCCAATCTATTTCCAATAGCACGCGCTGGGACCTGACGGCGTCTGTAACCGTCATTTGAAACACCTGGGTCCCACGGAGCATCGATGGCTGGCCAACATGTTCGCAATGTCAATAAACGAATGCAAGATCCCGGTGATCTGGAAGCGAGCTACTGTGATTCCGCTCCTGAAGCCCGGAAAGCCACCAGAATTGAGCGGCAGCTACCGCCCGGTGTCACTGCTTTCGCCCGTCGCCAAACTGATGGAACGCTTGCTGCTGGATCCGCTGTCACAGTATCTGCTACCGCAGCTACGACAGCACCAGCACGGCTTCCGCAAAGGACGGTCTACAATCTCGGCCCTCCTCAAAATGACGACATCGATCGCGACCGGCTTCAACAGACCCAAACCTGCGGACCGCACGGCGCTTGTCTGCGTAGACCTGTCGAAGGCTTTCGACACAGTGGACCACCGACTGCTGCTCAAGCAACTCTCGACGACCGGTCTGCCCGGCACATTACTACGATGGCTATCGGCGTACCTGCGTGGTCGAGAAGCGTGCTGCACATTCAGAGGGGCAACTTGACCTCACCGCCACAAATGGGCGTGCCGCAAGGCTCGGCTTCACGCTGACGGCCAGCAGCCCCCGATACACGGAGGCAGCTGCGGTGCTGACCTAATACCTGAAAAGACTGTGCGCGTTCTTCGAACGTAAACGCCTGACAGTCAACGTCAACAAAACGACGGCCTCGCTATTCACGCCCGACAACCGAGAGCACAAGGCCGACCCCAATGTGCGCATTGCTGACATCGCGCTGCCGACCGAATTGATACCTAAGATTCTCGGCGTCACATTCTACCCGAAACTGTCATTCATGCAACACTGTAACGCTACCACGTCCAAGGCGATCGAGACGAGTCCGCACACTCAAGGCGCTCAGCGGTACTAGCTGGGGCGCCACGAAGGAAACATTGCTGACGGTGCACCGCGCGACAATCAAGAGCGCCATCAACTACGCTGCCCCGGTCTGGACGCCCAACGCAGCCGCCACGAACATTGAGAAACTGCAGCGGGTGCAGAATGCAGCGCTCCGCGTCGCCACAGGTTGCCACACTGCCGCGCCTATCCATCACCTACATACGGAATGCGCCGAGTTTCCGGTGGCGGAACACCTCCGCATGCTCTGCATACAATATCTCGCGAGCGAGCGCTACGACGACTCACATCCGTATCATTGCGAGGCGTCCGTCTCCACGCGACACAGAGCCATGAAACACACGTTGGCGTCAAGGTTCGATCTCGAGGCCGCCCAGGCGATTCACGTCCAGCAACAGACGCGTCAAGAGCTTCTGAACTATGTTCACAGTGTCTGTTGCGGACGTCATTGCACGATGTCCAGCGAACCCTGTGCTCAACGCGCCAGCGCCACCTATTTCACTGACTGAGAGAGAACTACCACGCTACACGAGGCGTCGACTAGCACAACTGCGGTCGGGCTACAGCTCGATGTTGGCGTCATACCAGCACAAGATAGACAACCGATGTCCAGCGCGATGCCCACTTTGCAACGACGCTGACGAAGACGTTCGCCACATCTTCACGTGTCCTATTCGAGCGCTCGACGTCGTCGCGCGGGACCTGCGGGACCGGCCAGCACAGGTCGCGAAGGCGCTGCGTCTACCGACGGAACAATAATCAGCAGCAGCACGGCAACAAACAACAACAACAACAATCAACCAACAAAAACCGATGCAAAATTCCCGTTACTATTTGCTGGAAGCTGTTAATCCATCGGTTTAAAAAAACCAAAGAAACAGAATTTTCGTACCAGTGGGCGCTCCCTTGAGCGACGGATCGTGCGATAGCGAGAGATGCGTCTTCGCCATGCAGATTGGCAGCGCACCGAAACCCTGCGTACATTTACAGTTACAACAATGAGTATTATCTATTGTGACTCAGTGCGCTTGCAGGCGGTGTACCTTGCTTGATGCGACAATAAGAACTTGCCGATTCAAAGTTG
The DNA here is from genome assembly GCA_030248135.1 of Theristus sp. LFF4_11. Taxonomy (NCBI): domain Eukaryota; kingdom Metazoa; phylum Nematoda; class Chromadorea; order Monhysterida; family Xyalidae; genus Theristus; species Theristus sp. LFF4_11. Next base: position 29,345 of record JASANC010002645.1, on the reverse strand, counting down.
TCTCAAATCCTGTTGCAGGGACCGACCTGGCAGGGTCACTTCAGTGTTCAGTAAATTTGAATTGCCGCGTCAAGCGTGTAACTTTTTCTTATCTAATAATGCATGCACACTGAGTCGCTCGCAGAACTAGAACAAAAGATGCTACGTTTACAGACAGAGCTTCACTCTTTGGTGCATGCAAATAATCAGTGCACATCAAACCTGCGCGGTGTATCGTTTGATTTGCTGCTCTGCTTGCGGCTGAATGTCGATGCTGTCTGCGCCGTAGATCTCTTTCGCAATGATCGCGATTTTCTCCTCCAGCGACCGATCCAAGGGGTAGAGAAATCTGGGCATTTATTACTGATTACGCAGTGAATCGGAAATATCTATGTGATATGTGAGGTCTGCTAGTCTAATCAGAGCCAAAAAACAAGTAAAATGTCACGATGTTAACACGCGAGAAGAGCTAGTCTGGGCGGCACTGCAAGTGAATCACGCAACACAGCGGCACCAAGGTGGCGCCAGATGGCGTGCTCAAGGCGAAAACACCATTAAGTTTTTTGTCCGCACGCACAGACGTTGTTCTAAATCCCGTGCGCAAATCAATCGTGTCTGTGTACTGCATTAAGATAGCACACACGACACGATTTCTAAATCGCGTGGCCATTTTTAAGTGTCGTGTCCGTGCGTGCGCACAAAAAAACTAAATGCCAAAGGGCCGTTCAGTGTGTGCGAGCGACTTGAATCGGTTCGGCTGCGCACAGGCGTCCACGACGACGTTGGCCAACTGCAGCGCGCCGCGACCGCCGTGCGCCCAGTGCGACGCGACCACGGCGCCGAACGCGCCGAACTGCTGCGCCTTGCTGACGACCATGGCCAGCTCGGCGTCCGTGTCACCGAGGAACTGGTTGACGGCGATCACGACGCTGATGCCGTACTTGCGCGCGTTCTCGATCTGGCGGCAGTAAACACAATAAAAAAAACGGTTTGGTCGCTGCAAAAGCGCTGCACTGAACACAGTTCACTCTCCGTTGTGAGCAACTACGTATATGCGCACCACACGGTCGTCCAGAATTATGGACACATTTTCATTCGCCTAGAGATCATACCAAACTTGATGAGTGGAGATGAATTTTAGTACATGTACTCTAGAAAGTGGGAGATTTTGTTTACCAGCTTAAAATTTTACATTCATTAAGCTTTTGCTGGTTGAAAATTTGAAATTTGGAAAAAAAATTGTTGCTTGAAATTTTTCTCAGTTGCTCTTCAACGAAAAAATCATCATATAATCTCCTGTCATCAGCGATGTTTTCACCCACAATACGTGGCGTTAAACGTCACTAAAATTTAAGCGAGTTTTGTAACTTGCCAAAAATATGACTGACTGCAAAATTTGCAAAATAGGTACATTCCGTGGTAAATCGATTTGAAAAAATGGATTTTATTCACAAAAGAACACTCTTCAGTGCTTCAAAATCTTTTTAAACGGGCATTTAGATTCGTTTACAACGAAACATTCATTTTTTGCAATTAATCAAAAAGACAGATCGGGCAAACGGTTAAAATCAACAGCAAAATTAGAACCGATTTTTAAACCGGGCCGAAGGCATGGGTCAAACGACTAGTCAAGTAACAGTTATTCCGATCAGTCTCTCGGCCACCTGTTTGCGCAAGTTCGAGTCGCAGCCTGCCTCCAGCAACTGCAAATTCTCCTCTCGGTACTCTTTAGGCAGGGGCGCTCCGGAGACCACCGTCGGCCCGCCGCCGTGCAGTTTCAGGGCGCGCACGGAGGCGACCATCACAACGGCACTAGGCGTTATGCCCGAATAGCGGCATTTGATGTCGAAGAACTTCTCCATGCCTGCCGAAGAGTTAGACTGATTGCGATCGTGAAAGCTGAGCACCTTGGTATCCCGGTAGGGCAGGTGCGTGCGCCCCTGGCATCCGCCTCACAGCGGCGCTGAACGCGCGAACCGTTTGTCCCGGCGGAGCTCGCAGGAAAAACAGCCACATGACTGCATGCAATACAACCAACAACCAACCAATGTCAGCGCCAAAGCCAGCCTCAGTGACGACGTAGCCGTCGCGACCGACCAGTTTCAGCGCGATCTTGTCGGCGATGATCGAACTCTGACCGTGCGCGATGTTCGCGAATGGACCTGCGCAGAACCGAAAGTGAAAACACACAACACTCGTTATGTTACATCGGTCACTGAATTCGAAACGGTATCCTCTCAGCCATGGTAACACTACGGACACTCGGACAAGAAAGCACGCACAAACTATGAAATTCAGCGCGCTGGAGCAAAATCGGATTTGACCTACAATACGAAAAAAACGTTAAAAAGACAGACACGAGCTGCAGTGCACACCGTCCGAGCCGAAAGATACCGCTGAGATGCAGCGTGGCTGACGCCAAACCGGTGCAACAACAGCGGCAATGAGCAACAACAATTGTAACGTGTGCGTGTGCAATGAGCAACAACAATTGTAACGTGTGCTTGTGCAATGAGCAACAACAATTGTAACGTGTGCGTGTGCAGTGAGCAACAACAATTGTAACGTGTGCGTGTGCAATGAGCAACAACAATTGTAACGTGTGCGTGTGCAATGAGCAACAACAACTGTAACGTGTGCGTGTGCAATGAGCAACAATTGTAACGTGTGCGTGTGCAATGAGCAACAACAATTGTAACGTGTGCGTGTGCAATGAGCAACAACAATTGTAACGTGTGGCAACAACAGACAGACCGGCATGCACGAACACCGGCGTCCCCTCGAGCGACTGCATCAACGTTGGGCGTATCGCGTCACGCATCAGCACGGCCAAGGCGCCTGAAATGCCCAGGTCGTCTGCGGTGACCGGATTGCCAGCAACGTCCGACGCGACCACCATACGTTGCAGCCGCTCGCACATGTCGCCCATGTCCGTCGTTAACGCCAGCACCGCCATGATCTGTGCCGTACGCATCATATGAATCACTCGTGCATGGTAAAGGCGCACTCGCACAGTGCATGTTCGCTGTGCTGATTCGATGGCCAGGAATTGCGCAACTGCGCACATTGTGCGATTGCCTCTTTCATCGTTTGCTTTTGTTTTGTGTAATTTGTTGGCAACACAGCCGAGCATGCTCGCATTCAACTGTGACCATTTCAGTCAGGCTGTTCTGTTGCCCAATCAAGTCGCCCTCCCTCTATATCAGGTCGCCTCACTTCACACCTCACTAGCAACGGTGATGTCGAACTTGCAGCCGCGCTCGTGTCCCTTCTCCATCGGTCCCTGGCCGATCGTGATGCCGCGCAGGAATCGATCGTTTGTGTCCATGACGCGCTGCCATGTGATCGTCGACTTGTCGATGTTCAATCGGGCGAAGCGCGTTTTCTCGTCGGCTGTCAATTGGCTCGGCTCGGTTTTGTCGATGCCGAGCCGGCGCAGACGACGCAGCTGGATCTCGGAAAAGGCTTTCTCTGAAGAATAATAATTTGGAGATTACTGTTATTGCATGTTTTTTATTTACAGCTTTCGTGCAGCGGTTCCAAAACAGAAACCCGAAAGCAGCAAACTCCGGTGGTTTGGTGAATGGGTTTTGTGAACGACTGGCGTTCTGTGAACTGAAGACCAAACCACGAGAGTGGGATCGCCTCCGACCCCCGAGTCGCTTGGGGGTACCAGTGATCTGAGTTCACCTCAGTAGCTAAGAATCGCTGTTTCCCCGAACGGCAGCAAACTCGGAAGTTTTAAATTATTACAGCTGTAGAGGGCAACTCGCATGTTATCGGTAAAAGAAATATGAATGAAAAAACCAGGCTGTCAGCAGCGCACCGCCTGTTTTCGTGGCGACCAATCGATTGAACAGCGCCGTGTCCGACTGCGTTGCCTCGTGGAAGATGCGCGCGTCGATGGCGGCTGCCAGCAAGTTGTTCGCTGCTGTGATCGCGTGGATGTCGCCCGTCAAATGCAGGTTGAACTCCTCCATTGGAATCACCTGAAGCACAACTTCAACCAATGAAACACCAAAATTCGTCCACTAATGAAACTTGCATGGATACTTGCGTCGTTTTCACTTTTAATACGTTTGGATTTGCTTGAATTTTGAGTGTAATGTTTTAGTGTAAAGGCCCATTTATAGCTGACGTATGCAGACGTACGTCACCTCACCGAGACGTGAAGTGACGTGGCCCAGTCCGGTCCGCCACGTCTTCATTCATGCCTGACGTATGCAGACGTACCGTCAGGTGCGAACGAGTGCAAATCCTAAAAGTAGACCTGACGTGTCGGGCCGGAGCGTATTGCTAGGTTTTTTGCAGCCAAGAACGTGACGTGACGCGACGTGCCGTGCTGTATGCGCATACGTCAGGTATAAACAGGCGTTTAGCTAAGAATGCATTTTTCTATTACGCGTTGAATAACGAATTTGGAATTGAAGAAACTCGTCTCTCGTTGTACAACACAGCAAATTGCACTCTGTTTGTGTCTATGCGCGTCACACAAGCGAGCGTGCCCGTGCGACGGTGTGGTGAACGGTGCCGCCAGTCTAAGTGCACCACCGGTCACCACGCCGTCGCACGCGCCAAAAAAAACGAACGAACAGCAAGTTAAGCGATCTTTACAGTTGGGGTTAACCCAAAAAAGCGTTCGAGAGAACGCCGTGTCATTGAGTTTTGTCGTTCAGTGCGCATACACCGATCGGCACAGAGCGCGAGTCTGTCCGTCTCAGGCACGAGGCGACGCGCGTCACCAAGCGATGCGCTTGCGATTGCGTGCACCTGCGCGTAGCCGCCGCCAGCTGCGCCGCCCTTGATGCCGAACGTCGGGCCCTGCGACGGCTGGCGTACGCACGCGAACACCTGGCGACCGAGCTGTCCGCCAAACGCCTGCACCAGACCGATCGTTGTCGTGCTCTTGCCTTCGCCGAGTGGCGTTGGCGTGATTCCTGGCAACAAAACGGGCAACCACTTTCATTTTGGTCCCGCAATTCAATGCGCGCATAGACAGGTAAACAGTTTCATGGATGACGCGGGAATTCAAAATTGGTAAAGTGATCCGAGTCCCCTACATAGGGCCGAGTCACATAGGCGACTTTGAATAGCCACATGAGGATTGAAACTAGTTTCCTTTCTACGTCTGCACACGCATTCAGTCGCAGAACTTAACAAATTGATACTACATGTGAATGATGGTGCATTGCGTCCGCGCACCAGTGACCACGATGTACTTTCCATTGTCGACATGCTTCAGACGATTCAACACGCTCAGTGACACCTTTGCCTTCTGCTTTCCGTACAAATCGAGCTCGTCCGGGAGAAGGCCAATTTCACTTGCCAGTACGTCGATCGGCTTCGGCGTCTGAGAAAACGCACGCGGCAAAATGAAGCAGATTAATTATTATTAAACGTTGGCCTATTAAAGCAGAGATACCAAACACCTAAACGCAGAGAGGAAGCACTTTTTAAGCACTTTAAGATTTTCAATAGATTAAAAAAACCTGTGCACGCGAAATTGCGATGTCCGACGGCACAGCGGGCAGCAGATTCAGTGGCAGTATTCGCAACGACCATTTGCCACGATGGCAACTTCTTGACGAAACGATCGTTTGGGTTTCGCTTGTGGACTGAAAAACAAGGTAGACACAAATGCGCGTTTCATTCGAAACGGCCAAAATGCTCGCACCAATTTTCGCAGTTTTGCCTGATCGAGCGTGTTGCGCAGCAGCATCGCGACCGTCATCGGACCGACACCGCCCGGCACCGGCGTGACGTCACTCGCAACCTTGACAAAAAGCTTGCCAACAAAAATATTATCCATCCTCATGACAAAGAAAAGACGATTTCGGTGAGATGAAGCGAACGTCAATGTATTTGTTACCCAAAGTGTGACATGTGAAATGTGACATTCAAACTCAAACATGGAAGCACTCAGAGAATCACGCAAATATAGCATTCACCTTGACCGCCTCAGCATAGTCGACGTCGCCCACTAATTTATTGGTGCCTTCGAGAACATTGATGCCGCAGTCGATCACAATCGCGCCCGGTTTAATCCAGTCGCCTGAAGAAAAATAAAAAAATGTGTGTTGACGACGACGTGCGACCACTGCAGCAAACTTATTTTTGTTATCATATCTTTGTTCTTTTATCGGTCACGAACGTTTCGCGATTCGCTCTGGGTTTTCTGTTCTGATTCTCTGATTTATTCGTCCTCGAACGGCAAATAAATCACAATGAAATAAATGTCACTGCGCTGCACAATTCGCCACTTTGCAACATTTACATCGGCAGAGATTTCATCACCCGAAAACGCTCAAGATTCGTTTTGTAAGAGTTGTGATTCAACATTGACGATTGCTTCCAAACCACTAGAACGACAGCGTACACGTGCCTTTGATCATTTTCGGCCGTCCAATGGCGACAATGAGAATGTCAGCGGCACGGCACTCGCCAGGCAAGTCAACGGTGCGCGAGTGGCACGTGGTGACGGTGGCGTGATGCCACATGAACAGTGACGCCATCGGGGCGCCAACGATCTTGCTGCGACCGACAACCACCACGCGTTTGCCTTTGATTTCCACACCTGCGCAGTCAGAAATGCAACAGCTGCATGTTGACTTCTGAGAAGCTTCTGTTTCACACGATCAATCGCGATCCGAGAAGACGTTGCCTTGCAAACAGGCACACCAGTCGCAGTCTGGAGGTGGCCGTACACCAACAGTAAACAAGCATCATGATGCGTTAGCAGCGCGCACCGCTCGAAGCGCACGGCTTCTTTTAAAAGTACAGTATCGCCAAATAACTAAGGCGACTCCTTATCGTACAAATAAAGGTGAGACCAGTCGCAGACTAGCAATTGCGTCTTTTTCTGAAAAAAGATGCCACCACGTTTATTCGGCGATGCCGTAGTCACTAGGGATAGCACGGAATAGAAACCGGTTTTTTACCGGTTTTTTACACGCCAAAAATAAAAAAACCGGTTTTTTACCAATAGATAATTTGAATTTTCGGTCATCGAAATGAATTCAGAATTTCAGTCGTCGAATCCAACACTCAATTCTGTTATTCAGTTCTGTTGCCTGTTGGTGGCTAGAACACCGTTGATTATTGTTCACAAAATCGACAAGAACAGGCTTTAGCCAACTATTCTTGCTCAAATTGTGTGCTTGACAAAATCCAGAGAATATTCTGAAGCTGCAAACCATTTTCGAGATAAAAAAAGTTCTGGAAATAAACCAGTTTTAAAACCGTGAAAAGAAACCGCTTTCGTTTCACAAAAAAATCGGTTTTTCGATGGCTAGTAGCACCACGCAACGACCGACGAACGCCACCTGTGCTCAGCACCAGCTGCAGACATGCGCGCGGCGTGCACGGCACCACGGCCTTGCTCAGTTCGCCATGCATCAGCGCGCCGGCGTTGCGTCTCGTCAGACCATCGACGTCCTTGTCCGCGGCAATGCTGTCAATCACGAGGTCGCTGTCGATCGCGTTGCTCGTGTCCAATGGCAGCTGCACGATGATGCCGTCGACCGACTCGTCTCCGTTCAGACGGTCAATCTCCTTGAAATGTTTCGTTTGCTGTCGAAAAATTGCCGCGACTTTTAGCAACGGAGTTGTTGCTGATACACTTGCAAACTGAACTCATGAAAGTTAACTGTCACATGCTGACATCACATGTGCTAGGTTCTCGCATCCTGATTGAGAACGTCGAGATGCATCAGACCACTCACTAAGCACAACTCAAAAGCAGCCAATCAGCGTAGTTCCAATAATTTACCGTTGCAGTGCTCGTAGTGATTGCAACAAAGCAAATGAACTGAACCTGCAACAGTTGCTGCTGGGTGATCGTCCGCGGCAGCAGCAGGTGCTGCGCTTTGATGCCAACCTCCTCGGCTGCCTTCAGTTTGTTACGAATATAGACCGACGAATCTTTGCGTTCGCCCACCTGAGAATCAATAAAACCGACAATTAATGAATACACAGACTTTTCAGCGGAACATGGCACACCAGCAAAACGCAACAGAATGGCAACGCAGCCAAGTGTTCAAAAAAACGGCCATTTGGTTGATCGCAGGCAAACAACAAGAGTGACCGACTTGAATGACGGCCAAGCCCGGCGTGAAGTCGGCCAACTTCGTTGCCCTGATCTCATCAATCTCGACTTTTATCGTGTCGCGTGCGTGTTGCGCGGCGGCCTTGCCGTCGATGCGTTTCGCCTTCGCATCAGCGTCCACCGATTTGCTGTCAGACGACGCCGCCTCGCTTCTAGGCTCGGATTCCTCGCGCGTCTCCGACGCCGCCGTTGATTTGTCGTCGCTCATAATCGCGAGTGCCTGCTGAAAACTGCCCTGAAAAAGCAGATACGCAGCTTGGCAGTTTGGCAGCAGCGTCCACATGATATTGGAACACACGGTACACTTCTGCCGAGGCCCGCCGTTTGTTCGGCATTCATTATGTGAAGTGGTTCAATGGGCCGAAACATAATAATAATAATAATGACTGCCCAAAACACGGCACAATAAACCTAAAACTATAATACATCTTCCTTTAACAAGACTTGAATGAGATACGACACAGAAAATTCACGTAAAAACTGATAGACGCGGTTGCCAAACGAAAGCAGTTACATTAAATTCAGCAAGTGACAAAAAAACATATCTAAGTCGAACATGCAGCCCACCATCATGCTGGTGAACTTTGAATGTTTACTGGCGGTGTAATTCTAGCCAGCACAGGCACTGCATAAACTATTATCTTTATAGCTGTCAAGGTTAAAGGAAAACACACTGTTGCATCGATAACTGCGTTTTGGAAGCACAATGCAACCGATAGTTTGTGGTCGAGATGAAAACAACAACAACATTACAAACGTCAAACCGTTTTGCAAAACTGGTCCGTTTATTTTTCCTTTTTTCTATAATAACTTCAATTCAAAATATACAATACACATGTGTACATTTCAAATAAATAAGTTTCAGAAATATACAGTACATAGGGTTGATAAAAAACCGGTTTTTTATATGGCCAGGAAAAACGGTCTTTTTATTTCTCAATTTTTCCCAGCACCCAGAAGCTTTCAGAAGTTAGCCCCTCCAACTAATAATCAGAAAACAGTTGAAATTGATATTTGAAGGTGCAAAGAAAATAAATCTGTATTTCACAAATCCAGTTTCACACAGTTCATTTTTTGCTGCATGTAATTTTGTGATATCAGCCATCCAATAGTTTTAAACTACCAAAAGTTCAAATTTTTAGGTAAAAAACCGGTTTTACTTCCCATGCCAACCCAAACCGTACATATTATGAGAATACACGGAATGATAATATTTGATTGCCAAAAATAATTACAGAAACGAAACTATCACCAGATAAACACATTGTTACCACCGGAAAGAATAGCGTCGTTAAGATAAACAGTGAGAACTTTTTGGTCGCCATATCAATAGTTGGACAGACTACTCTTAAATTTGATCGGAGAATTTCGTTTACAAACTACTCTTTAACAATATTATGCCCTGGTAGAACGAATTAAGCCAAAGTCACCACACCACAGTTATCCATGTGAAAAAATGAAATCATCGCTGTGTGGATCACGGATAAACAATGTGAGAATAATAAGTGGAGTTCCGTCAAGTTGATCTTCAGAGCCAGTTGGGCAGCGAATGAAACAGTAAACTTACATGCTGCTCACACCGTCGCTAAAAAAATAAAAAAAATGCCAACGGAACATGTGAAGCAGTGTTCGCCCTGCTGGCCAAGCAGTTTAGAACTGAGCGATAACTTGCAAGAAGACACGTGAATTTCACAAAACGGCTTCTCAGCCAGCAGTTTGGCAATTCTCTGCACCTCTACAGAAAATTTAAAACAGACATCAAAGAACCAACCAAACGAAAGGCACCAGCTTGCAGAGGGTCTCTTTACGAACGGGCACCGAAGTGAACTCGGGATACGTCTGGACGACGTGACTCAGCGCACGACGCATGTATCCCTCGAGGCGTTTACGGCGCTGCTCAACGAACTGTTTGTCCTGAGATAAGCCCCTGTGTTTCATTGTGACATCACGAATCTCGCGGACAATAACCGACACAAACTGGTAATAGAACTGATGTTTTGCAAGCACGCCGAAACAGTCATTGATATTTGAAATGAGCTTCGGTCCGATCAACACCAGCACTTTCCAACTCAAAACTCAACGCAACCTTTTTGCCAATGGTCTTCTTCGGCGGGAATTCAAATCGGTTGAAAGTTTCGTCCAGTTTGACCATGGCGAGGTGAAACTTTCGAAACTGCGAATACCGCCGATAGACGTTCCATTCTTCGGAGCAGACACGTATGTGGATCTGCAGTTTTGTTGTTTTCTAAAGTTTTCAAAACAACGTGACGTTTATTCAATGCAGTTTGAGGGTGGTCGGTGCTGTTGCTTGCCGCGCTAATGCACTGTGTCGATCGTAAGACAATAACCAGTTGGTGTGCGTGTGACGGTGTGAGTGAGGTAGGTGAAAACCCGCTGCACATAGAAAGGGGCCGGTTGCCAGGCGAGCACCACAAAAAATGGCGCAATGAATTAAGCGTCGCGGCGAATGACAAGAATCACGTGTCGTCTAATCCTAATCGCAATGGAGCTTACTGTGATGGGACCCCCATTTGCGCTTCGTCGCACACATTCGTCGGATACCAGCTGGATTTCACTGGATCGAAACACTCAAAACTCTGGCAAAGGGAAGCTCGACAACAACCAACAAACCTGAAACACGTGATAGACGTCCGTCTTTTTGCCGGACAGAAACGCGGTCGGAATCCAGACGTTCACGGTCGGCCGTCGCGCTTTGGCGTCCGAGTCCTCGGCGTCGTCTGACTCGTCTTCGGCCACCTGAACAACAAAACGGAAATAAAAAATTAAAAAAACGAAATTTTTAACCAAACTCAAAGTGGTCGAGAATGTTGACCGTATTCTCGAATGACGAATACGGTCAACATGTCCGACACATTTTTTGGTCATATCATGCTGACAATTTGTGTTCGTTATTTAGAAATATGCTCAACATTTCCCCGACAAAAGTCTCAAAATTCTGAACACAACACTCAACTCTTCTCGCACTTCAAACAATTCTCGCACTCAACAAATTCTCAAACAAGCTTGAATAGAACAATTGAATGAGAAACCGGCCGACCGGTCCGCGCAGATCACGCAGCTCGCTTCGGAGTCGATGCAGTTGATTGCGACGGCGATTCAACGACCGCACCAGGTGGTCATTGAATTCAACCAGCTCAGCGTGCATTGTCGCCACCTGCCATGAATTATGATGCTCAACATGCACGACACCAGTTCATTCTTTACACAAAAACAGACCGCACGAACACGAGAAGTGATCCTTTTAGGCATGAAACACCACTTCGGCGGTACCATTTTTCAAAGTGCTCCCATATAAACAGACCTGTAGCAGTTTCTTTTCGTACACTTTAACAATATCAGAGTGGTGTGTCGTCGTGGCGTCTGTCACAGCATGCCCCGATTGCATCGATCCCGACAACTGGTGCTCCAAGGCACGCACATTGTCCGCGTACGCACGCAGCTGACTGCGCAACACTTCGACCTCGCTAAATGGCACAAACAAACCATGCTGAAGCTAAATGTAGCTTTTTTGATTAACCAATCAGACAGCACGCTAGGTGAATGAGATACACGGTTGATCAATCATCAGCAGCACTCTAATTGTACATGTTTCATTTTCGCACCGTTGCGTTTCCTCCAATCGCTTGTGGTATTGTTGCTGCTGCTCTTGTTCTCTGTACGTCAGTGTTTGCAGTTTCGCGGACAGCTCACGAATTTCATCATCGCGCATTTCAAGTTTCAACGTGAGATCGCTGAAAATGA
>JASANC010002645.1:0-12500 GCA_030248135.1 Theristus sp. LFF4_11 | reverse complement strand
ACGCCTCCTTCATCGCGCGGGCCGTGGTTGTAGTCTTCCTCCTCAACTTTGCCCACGTCGTTTGTCGCTGTTCGAGGATTCTTGGCCGGTTTGTTTCGTCCGTAGACTCTCGCAATCAACTGCTTTTCTGCGTCCGACATTCTAAACTGCGGATGCCAATTTCGGAATCTTGCGAATTTTGGTGAATAGTTTTGCTGTTGATGATTTTGCTGTCGCGTGTCGTGTCGAATGCGGGAACATCGACCGGTGTATCGCGTGTTCTGCTGCTGCTGATTATTGTGTTGTTGGTTGATTTGATTGTTGGCGAACTGGTAGTTCTCAATCTGATTGTAATGTTGCTGATTATTACCAAACTGGTCGCTGAATTGCGGTTTATAGTTGAAGTTTGTTTCGTGGTTTTCACGGCTCGTGTTTTGGTAATTCAGCTTGCTGCCGTTGTCTTTGTTTTTCTGCCGATCGTCGTCACGGCTGTTCTTTTTCTTTTTGAAGTTTTCGCAGTCTTCGATTCCCTGGATTTTATCCACAATTTCTCGGAAATTTAGACCCTTGAACTTCTGGTCCTCTGCTTTGCTCGACAACAACGGATCAAGCAATCCTTGCACAAACTTGTTGATCAACGTCGTTTCGACAAACGGTATATAGTAGCCATCCGAACCGCGATAGTTATGCCCAGTGGCAAGAAGCAAATTCTCCAGACGTAGTCCGAAGGCGCGCACAGATTCTCCTTCCTGTCGCGTTGCTGTATCGAGTTTGTACACGGATGTAATTGCCTCATTTCTTAGTCCGCAGATGGACTCAAGGTACTTGATGGACTCTTCCAAATTTTCACGCACTCCTTGTGGCTGTTGATCGAAAGCAAACAATGCGTCGTCGGACAGACACATACGAATGTGCTCGACCGCGATTTTTGGCGGTGGGACCCATAGCTCCAGTCTGGTCTGCAGACTGCTGAGCCAAGTGCGGAATTTGTGATTTTTGGCTGGGTCGAATTTTTGCCATTTTTCTGACAACAACATCATGTATGCTTTGTCATTGTCGGTCGTACCGTTGGTGACATTCTTGTTACAGCAGTTGTCATGATCAGCAGTCACCTTCTGCTGATTCTGCAGTTCGAGCATCTGACTGAACATGGTCATCATGAAGTCATTTTGCTTTTGCAGTTGTTCGTACTGTTTCTGCATCTGCTGTTGTTGTTGCATGACCAATTGAATCAATTGCTCTGAGACTCCCGTCTCCGTTTTCATTTTTTGTCGTGCCTGGGACTTAACCCAATGGCCTTCATTTTATCGTGCCTGGGACTTAACCCACTGGCCTCGTCATTTGCCTTGGGAATTAACCCAGTAGGCTCACCAATCAGATTTTCGGTCCTGGGAATCAACCCAGTGGACTCGTTTGCCTTGGGAATGAACCCAGTAGGCTCATCAATCAGCTTTTTGGTCCTGGGAATTAACCCAGTGGACTCATTTCTTGCCTTGGGAATTAACCCAGTAGGCACATGTTCATCGCTACGAATATGCGCAAGTTTTTGACCCAACTGAAACGTAGTGATTGAATCAGTGTCACTTACGTCTGAAGCATCGTGTGGCACGTTTGGGTCGCACTTATCAGACGCTTCGTGTGGCCTTTGAGTCTGTGCGCGTTGTGGCACTTGTGCCGAGCTGAGCATGCTGATCGCCGTTGGCACTGTCGTATCACTGCTGTGCGAGACGCTCGATTGTGCCTGTGTCATACTGTTCAAGTCAGAATTTTCAGGATCATGCATGTGTCCCCAAGTCAGAAACTGTTTGTACTTGAAGACTTCGCTCACAAATCCTCGAGCCCTATCAGCCAACTCGTCAATGGGTGCAACCAAAGAAGGTGCAATGTTTCGCTTGACTTTGTACTGCAAGGTCCGACTTAGCTTTTTTTCTCCTGCAGCGTCCTGCAAATTCGGTTGAGTCCTGCCCGATCCTGCTGGTCCTCATAGCGGTCAATGAGGTAATCCAGGTCTCTGTGGGTCATGTGTACCGTATCGGCGTCGGACGTGTTCAGCGAGTCAGGGCTGGGATCACGGCTGACTGAACTCTCGCTGTCAAAGTGTCGCGACATGATGCTGATCGTGCTGTTGTGCGGATTGCACTGTTGCACACTGTGGTTTTCCTCCTTTATAGATGATGACTGTCCGAGCCAAACGTTGGGCGCCAGAAAGATATTTGAGTTGTTACGTAGTTTGTTTGGGTTTGCTTATTAGGATGACACGACAACGACAATAATAAAAACAGACCGAACCCTGATCACAGATCATCACAGCTTATATAGCCAATATAATGACATGTAATCACACAGTTATCGCTATTCCCAACTATATCATGGGGGGTGGGGGGGAGTGGACCCCCCCACAGAAAATTTTGAAAAAATGCACCCCCCCATGGGACCCCCATAGGGCCTGCCCCCCCCCCCCCCCCCCCCCCCCCCCCCCCCACCCAAAAACCCCCCCCCCCCCCCCCCCCCCCCCCCCCCCACCAACCAAAAATTTTCCGCCCCCCCCCCCAGGATAAAAAAAAAAAAAAAAACCGCTTTTTTTTTTTTTTTATTTTTTTTAATTTCAAAAAACAAAAATGTGCTAAAACAACCAGGGGGCCCGCAGAACCACAAATAAAATGCAACCGCCCCCCCCACGACCCCCCTATGGCGCACCTTTGCAGTTTTTTTTTTGGTGACCTCAATTACCCCTTTTCCAAACCGTCACCATGCCTCTTCTTGTGTTTTGACCTCCAAAACGTCACTAATTGTCCCCAGCTAAACTAATGCTAAAGTGAAGACAAACATACCGCCTTGAAATTCGATCAATTCTTCTGATCATGTGATTCTATAAAAAAAAGTGATTAAAAAACAAAAATGCCGATTTTTTTTAATTCGAAAAATTTTTCTCTAATATGCTCTGAAAACCTCAATTTTGCACAATTTTTCGAAAGTTCAACAAAAATTTTTTTTGATTATACCACGTAAAACCTTTAGCAGTCGATTTTGGACCGTTTTACCGACTGATTTTAAACTTCGACAACATCTGCGATGAAGTTTTTGAGCGTCCCAAAGCTTGGCCTACCATTTCCGATGCAGATAAGGTGACGATTCGCCTCGCAAGTCGCAGGCTTGTACCGCACCTGTGCCGCCCTTATGGGCAACACGTTTTAATTAGCAGGGTGAAGTGAGATCGCTTTTAAATTCAATACGATAAACACCCCACCAAGAAAACTGTATGCCCCCATAGTTCTGACATTTTTTCTGCGTGTGGTTTTTGTTTTGTGCACATTGTGTCATGTTTTTTTGCTTTGGGGCAATCTACCCAACTTTGGTTAGTCCATAAATTCTGTGTTACTTTGTTAATCTGTTCATGCAAGTGCAAAATAAAACTGACCGACTAACTTAAAAGACAGCTATGCGGTTTGTGCTTGTTTGTCTGTTGAGGCACTGCATCATATGGTTGTTGAGCTTCATGCTGAATCATTTTTGTACCACTAATGACGTCCAAATGGTATAACAATGTTTGTAGCACCCACCAACAAACAGCTTGCTGTTGGCGAATTCTATTTGAAAGTCAATAAAAATTGAAAAATGCATTTTCCAGTTGTATAGTGATGCGGCGGCACAACAAAGCATGCCAGCCAGCAAGCGTCATTTGTGTCCACCCGAAAATGTGCACCTAATCTGTCAGCAACGCAACGTGCAATATGTATACAGACACAGTTTGTCCGGTGCATGCATCGGTATTACAGTGTGTTTGTGACGCTCGAATAAATTATAGATATATATTTTCGGTCGGGCGTAATGCGGCGGCCACTGTGTTCATCATTGTGTTTCAGGTTGTTATGTTGTTCATGATATACGGAATGTCTGTTTGTCACAATGTCGGTATAAAGAGTGAGTGAGCGATGTGCCCACTCGACTCGATTAAGAAGCATACAGCAGTGGCAGCGTGCCTCGGCGCGTGCTTGCTCTCTTGTGTGCTCGCACTCTCAATGCACGACCACCACATGCATCTAAGTTCATTTCGTTTGCGTAGCTTAATCGAATCACGCGCTGCGTCGCGCGCGCCCACTGAGGGGAGAAAGGCGAATCGGTGCTTAACGTTTTATGCCCGAAATAGGGGGGGTACAATTCCGGCCCGCTAATTCCGGCCTGAAGAATTCCGGCCCGCTCATTCCGGCCCGAAGAATTCCGGCCCGAAGAATTCCGGCCCGGAGAATTCCGGCCCGGAGAATTTTCGCCAACACGAACAATATTAAACCACACGAAGTGATTTTGGTAATGAAATAATAAAATAAAAATATTGATGTTCACATGTTACAGTGTATTTTCAATGATGTTCGTCCTGTTTGCTTTTTTGTTAAGTGAAACCTTTTGGAACAAAAAGCTACAACTAAATTTTTGAATTTTTTTTATCATGAACAGGATTTGTGACCCTTTTACCTTATCAAAAAGGCTTGGCTTAGGATTAGGAACCTACAACAAGTCACTGCAAGCAAGTTCTAAACAAAAATAAAAAATCACTTAAGAATTTATTTACCAAAAATCACTTCGTGTGGTTTAATATTGTTCTTGCTGGCGAAAATTCTCCGGGCCGGAATTCTCCGGGCCGGAATTCTTCGGGCCGGAATTCTTCGGGCCGGAATGAGCGGGCCGGAATTCTACGGGCCGGAATTTCGCGGGCCGGAATAGTACACGAGCCGCCCGAAATAATCACAGGGTGTCTGCGGATTCTAGTTTTCCGTTCTGAATTTATGAAACAGTAAAAATATACGGTGAAGACGGGATCAACTTTTCAGGCATCTGGAAGCCACGCAGCGTTTTCAGTGCATCTCTCAGAGTAACTCCGATTGCCATTCTTAATGAGTGTGGTGTCAACCTGAAATTCTACATGCGCATGCCACCCTGTTCTGGTTTGGCGCATTCGCTGCACACACCGATGTGTAGGCGGACTGTAAGGTGGCAGCACGCTGCTGTCGGAGGCTGCGTGTGGCGCCGTGCGAAAGTGCTCGCACACACTAGTGTGTTTGCCGTTTATGCGATGTATGCATGCCGTAAGAAACAATAAAAACTAGAATATAAACTGTGGAGTTCGAGTGGTGGCTGCTCGCTCATACAAGTTCTCTGTGCTCTGTTCCAGTACTGCTTCATTTGGCTCCTCGCATTCCGGTAGTTTCTATTATGGGTTGTTCATTGTTGTTTTAAGCTATACTTTGTGTGTTGTAGTCCTCCTTTTTGCTGTCTGTGCACTTTTTAAAGCTTTCAGTCTTCTTCCAATCTGTTAGGTACAGTAATGTATGGGTGCATGTTCTAAAAATGCAATTTCTAAAGCATTTTATTTTGCAAAAGGGTAGAAATTTCATATTTCAACTTTGTCTTACAGAGCGTCGAACGAATTTTTAAGCTAAATTATTATTTGATCAATTGCGTTGGATGTTTGTTGATTTTCGGTTTAACGGCTGAGCCGTTGGCTAATCACCTTCTTTACTTTTATGCAAATTCATGTAATCTCCATTGAATTTGATATAGCACGTCATAATGGCTTTATACTTTATCAGCATCAATAAAATGAGTCAAGTAACTGAGACTGTTACCCACTTATTATTAAACTGAAACATCCAGAAGAGGGAGTAACAATATTGAAACTTTTTACTCGTTAGTGTACCGAACGTGCAGCGGCACAAGCCCAGCCTTTCATATTCTGGGAAGTCACCACAAAGGATGGTGTCAAGTGCAATTTTGTTGAGTTCCGTCACGTAAGACGGTTTTTTTGAAACATGTTTTAAATTTGTCTCTGTAACGCATGTTCACCAGACAGCATACATGTATCCTGCTGTCATTTGCTTCGTCCATGAGTGTTTTTTACATTCAGTGCAAATCACATTCCGCTCTTTAAGGAGGCCATGCGTGGCTCTTGCTTATCCACATGTAACAATGGAATGCTGCCACCTTGCACCAGTTTACAGTAATCATGCAGTGTCGCAATTCATGCATCTGTGACAGGCCAGCTACAAAAATCGAGCACGCACGTCACCCAAATTCAATTTTGCGTATTATTTTTAATTTCCTGTTTTGTCATCAATGATGACTGTATGCTGTTCACAAGGGTTGCTTGGATGTAGCTCATGGAACAAGACGCACTGCGTCCACGAAAAAGTGCACCAGAAGAAAAAAAAGAGTTTCTCTGATACCAAGCAGTATAAACACAGAAATGATGATTCGTTTTGTGCAGCTCTGTCGTTGCATCCAATGCACGATACTATGCGGGTATGGGGAGCTGATGAGTGACGTACATTTCTTCGAATATGTGTTCTATCTTTTTTTGTCTCCACCCCACCCGCACGCACAGCAGTAATTGTCACTGACAAAATGGATATGCTGGCTGTTTACTGTGTTGTTCACGCGCACATTGTGAAAAACACAAAAGCCACGGCACTTTTTCGGCTTGTACTGTTTGGAACTAGGGTACATGCGTGCGAAATTTGCCATTTCGTTCCTATTTAGCGCCTAAGGAGCGTATGCGTGCGTGCGCACCGCTAATTAGACAGAATGCTCTCCGGGATTTGCACTGCGTTTGGATGAGCAAATATGCCCACTGATTTGGAGTCGTAAAATGTGCGCCGCTGCATGCGCCAGTGTCAAGAACGAGCTTGATGCTGCGCTTTGCTCAGCGACAATCACAACGGCACACAAACGCGCGACGCACTCTCTGCTTTTATGACGCTCTTCGTCGTACACGCCGATAAGCTGAGCGTACAAACAAGCGCTCATAGCGGCGCTTGGATACGCACGTGCGCGTGTGTGTGTCTTCAATTACTAACATGCACGCAAAAAATGTCGTTTTCATGGGGTAAGCGGCAAATCTACGGTGGCTCAGATTATGGCAAAACGGCATATTTTTTTCACCGAGATAGGCATACAATCAGCGTTCGCTTTCGAATATTTTCCAAGACGCGATAGACGCAATTTCGTTTTCACCTACACACAATCATGTGTGGTCCGGTGGACAAACACAAACCATTGTAAGTAGAAAATATCTTGATTGTTTGGCTACGGTTCCATTCCATAACACAATTAGAAGAGTGGACAGAGTGAAGAAGATTTGAGACTTGACATTTGAATGAGTGCCGCGAAGAGTGCTTTTTGTGCAGGGTCGTTTTTCTGTGTTCGTTTACGTCGCAAAAGCACCAAAGTCGCAAACTCCGAAATCGCTGGGGCGCTGCGCACCAGTTTTATCTCGCGAGAGTCGAAATCGGAAGTGAGAAACGCGTCGGCGTATGACGTGCATTGAGCGTGTGTGGAACAGTTTTTTGGAAGTTACATTTACGCACAATACAAGACATCGTACATCAGTGAGAAAACGATGCTGCTTGAATTGATGAGTTCGATCATACATTCAAATGGACGCCATTGCAATCATGTGGCCGCCTGTCTGTGCGTGCGCGGGCCTCTGGTTTTGCAGCTTACACATCTTGCGCTTGTATCTTTGGCGACGCAACAAGCGAATGCCACAAAACGGCCACATGCGTTTTTAACAAACACACACAAAATATGCGATAGTGCACCGATTGTCTCATGCAGTTGACGAAAATACGGCACAGCAAGAGCGAAAAACCAAACGAGATATTCTATATATGGCGCGATATGGTCCAGTTAACACGTGCGTCTTGTTGCAGTGCCACTGTGCGCCGAATGTAACAGAAACGCACGAGCACACTGCCCGGCCATTTACCGCGCTGCGCCAGTCGCCTGTGTTGCACTGTTTTCGGCGCCACCGTTTTTGCTGCCACCGACACCCGTCACTGTGCAGCGCTGATAAAAAAAACACACACACGCACGCACATTGTACGGGTACATACGTCATATATACACCAGAATTAAAACCCCGGGGGAACAAAACAGGGGGGAACCGCCAGCAACCCCACAAAACTAACACAAAACCCCCTGGCCCCCCCCACCCCCCACCGTCCCCCCCGGGGGCACCGGGGGGGGGGGGGGGGGGGGGGGGGTATACGGTATGTCCCCCCCCGGCGGCCCACCACCCTCCACAAATCTACCCCTTTAATCTACCCCTTGGGTTCATTCATTTCCCCATCCTTCCCCCTTGGGGCGCTGCAGAATATACAGTACATGTATGTTTCTTGTCTCTCTTATTCTCTCATTCGCTCATACTGCCCTGTCAAGTGAAACTGAGCCCAATCATTCTCGCTTGAATACTGTTTTAGAGCTAGCTGCCCGCGCGCCATCGGAGCGGTCGCGCGAAAACCATTTGACCGCAATGCAGTCCTCTCTGACTGTGTCTGCTTTTTATCCGTCTGTGCCGCACTCACTTTACTGTAAACACACAACTAATACTGAAAACTGTTTTACGTGTGTGTGGCCTTCGAGACAGGTTTATAATTTTCTTGAAATTGTAGATATTCCCGCATACATGCAGCTCACAAACGTGCGCTGCACGTACCGATTTCACTGCTGAAAGTGGCGACGTGGTGCATGGACATTAGCTTCGGCGAGTTATAGTAAGTTCAGTGGCGTTTTGTGGATGTATAATTCTTTTGCTTTCCTGCTCTCACATGCGTTTAGCTGTTATTGTTGTGGTCTAAATCGAGACCAGGAGGTACAACAGTATATGCACGTTAACGAGGTTCAAAGTTCTTATACCAAGCGAAACCGTTGGTTTTGTTTACCAAGTGTCCCGTGTGCAGCTCACGACCGTCTCTGGCTGTGTGTCGTTTCTGTTTTAATGCCGGTAGCGTTCTTCCGTTTATTCGTGCTTGTGCGTTGCGCCGCACGGCCGAGTGCGCTGGTGCCCCTTAATTGCGCGAGTTATGTTCAAAAACACACAACAGTTATGCGCAGAGCCGATGTGTCCAGTTTCACAATTCGTTGTTATTTCAAATAAACTTTGCTCAGTTTTAGCGACGGAGGCGTGATGTTTTTTTTTCTGTAAAAAAAGTCATGCTAGTTTTATTCATTTATTTGATCATTTCGTCCAAACATTCGTCCACATCGCGTTTCGACATCCACACAGAAGTGTTCGTAAATTTATCGCTTGGTTTTTTTTTGTTACCATCCGGTAATAATCTCAAGGGTTTGAAATTGGTAATCTCAAGGGAAAGAATACTTCATACTTCAGGTTTAGTTGCTGCATTGCACATCTCAGATCATAAACATCATATCTTATGTATCTTCACATGTTCGGTTCGTCTATGATTGGGTCTATGAGTATGCAAGCAAGTTCTCTGCGATAATAAGCAGCTGCAGTTTTTGTTTTTGAAAATTTGAAAAACAAGCGACTATACAATTATGAATAATAGTTTGGTTGCAGTCGGCAAAAAGGCTAGGCAACACAGTATAACGAGTAAATACAACAAACTTTCGGTGCAATCTCTGCAATGGCTGTAACTGTCATGAGGTGGGCAGCAGCTTTCAAGCAGCCTGTCGAACGCAGCGCGTAGTGTTATTCGGAGTGTCCGTGTCCATTTCCGTGACAGCCGTCTGCCTCGTGGGATTGTACGTCGCGCCATTTTATATGCGATCTGAATAAAAGTTTGGCGCTTTCATACTCAGTTTCGTTGCGTTTGCTAGCTGGTGGGAATTTCTCTGATCATCTGATACACAACTGCCCGCCATCGGTTAATTATTGTTAAGACAGAAAAATACTGAGATAAAATATGTAAATGCCGACAATGTTTTCGACTTTGTAGCAGCTTTTTCTACTTATGAGCACTTTTTACAAATTGCTTCGTTTCGTAACTCCCACTTTACTTTTCAAATTATTGTGAACATGTAACTTGCACGGATTCCGGTTATTTTTGATATAATGAGGCAGGATATTTTTACTGTATGTTCAACTTAAAAAACCTAAACTTAAAATTAAAAAGAGACAACGCCTTTGGGTTTTTAAACACTTTTGCTCGCAGCTGCTAACCAACGCAATGCGTTTGGTTGGAAATGACTTGCACGACAGCAACAGTATACTTGAACGCAACACTCGCCAACAACGATAACAGCACCACATTGGACGGTCACGTCGCGAACGATTACGACTGGACGTCGCTGGTGCTGGCGTTGATCCCAATCGCCACTGTCACTGGCAACGTGCTTGTCATCGCAGCCGTCTGTCGCGAACGTTCACTGCAGACCATCACCAACTATTTCATCGTCAGTCTCGCCGTGGCCGACTTTTTCGTTGCCTTGGTCGTAATGCCATTCGCCGTCTATATTGAGGTTCGCGAACGCGCTTCTATTGCTGCTTTTTTTCATGTGAAACGACAGTTTCTTCGGTTGACGCATGAAAACTTCGTTTACCATTTGTCATGTTCTCTGGCTCTCTTTTCATTTTTTGATGTTCTTTCTGTCGGAAACAAACGTCAGACAAAATGCAAATGATCAGTTCGGCTGTCACGTTGGGAAAACCATGGAAGATGGAACACTTGTATGTATTAGTGATCCCAAGAAGACCACCATGGAAGACTAAACTTTTTGCTCCAAACTTTTAGTTTCAAAAAGACAGATCGCTGTATTGTAAACAATAAATATATTTACTGATTTGCATGAAAAGATTAGAAATTTGCTAGAAGAAACGTTTTGACAACAGACTACTACTGTCAATCAGTCATATGAACGGAAACCTGTCATTTTTCTGATGACCGACTTACCGTAAAGTCTTGCATAACAGGTCTCCTCATATAAATTTGAAAATCAAAAATTTCTGAAAAAAGTGGAATTTCGTGTGAACAACCTTATAAGTGAGAGGAGGTCTTATAAAGCGAACATAAGGAATTTCAGGCCTTATAAACGGGGTAGGATTTTGACTAAGTCAAAATTTTGAATTTTTTGGTTTCCCGCCGTGTGACACTCCGCCCACTTTTGGGTGGGGGTCTTATAAGTGGGAGGAACCTTATATGCAAGACTTTACGGTATTTAGCGTTCAACACGCAGGGCTGAAACAAAATACAGGCAATGAAATATCGAAGCTAATTCATCAAGTTGTGACTACCATTTCATCCGAATGAAACTAATTGTCGTTTTTTTCTAAATTTCAGGTGCGTAACGGTCTGTGGTGCCTGCCAGTGTGGACGTGCAACATGTATGCCATGTGTGACGTTTGTGCGAGCACTGCAAGCATATTGAACTTGTTTGCAATCAGCATTGACAGGTAACAAACGGTGCTTTGGACAACTCTGCTTTTTGTCGACGGCTGCTCTTGTGATCACTTCAGTTCAGAAGCAGTAAAGTGATTGGTTATGGAAGTCGAAAAACTAGTTTCCTTAAAGATATCTGGAGAGCTGGTACCCGAAGAACGTTTTTCCATGCAGGTTCGTTGCGA
Source organism: Theristus sp. LFF4_11 (assembly GCA_030248135.1). Classification (NCBI taxonomy): domain Eukaryota; kingdom Metazoa; phylum Nematoda; class Chromadorea; order Monhysterida; family Xyalidae; genus Theristus; species Theristus sp. LFF4_11. The sequence continues at coordinate 1,162 of JASANC010002645.1, read as the reverse complement.
TCACCCGGCCGATCTACTATTCGAGGCACGGCAGCAGCCGCCGACGTGGTGTCATCACAATCTCCATTGTTTGGATCACTTCGTTTCTGATTGCATTGCCGGCGCCGTTCGTAAATAAATTGGATCGCACAGAGGTGCGTTACGAAATTAGGTAGATTTCTCGCTATTTTCTGATTCGTTTTCGCTTATTTGAGCACCGTGTTTCGACTGTAGTTCTGCGAGTTCCTGAGCGCGTTCTACGTGGTCGGCTCGTCGCTGTGCTCCTTCTGGATTCCGTGTCGCGTCATGTCCACGTTGCACTGCAATATTCTGCAAAAGCTGCGCAAACGCGCGCTGCAAACAAACGGAAGAGCGCCAGCGCAAACCGAAACCGCGTTTAACGGCATGATCGGCAATCTGATCAGTCAGGCGATGCTCGCAGAGAGATGCCGGCAAGCACCTCGGCGATCGAGCCGAAGTCGACCTGGTATATAAACGATCAGTCTCGTTGTGTTCGGTCCTATCGTTTCGGTTTTTTTCGTTTTTACTCTTTAAGGGGCTGTTCAATCTGACGTTATGCATTATCGGTATCGGCATTGCATTTTAGCTCTTGTGTTATTGCATATTACCGTGTTCATGGAGACGTGCGTTTGACGTACGTCAGCATACGGCTGTATGAATCGAGCCTTTATGAAAACTCCTGACAAACATAACATCTTGCATGTATTGAAGTCTTTATCAGAAGCAATGTCGACAACGACGTCTTTTGATAGTGACGACGATGCGTACAGTTCGACGCACAAGAACGACTCCTTCAATCTGATGACGCCAACGCGCCAGGCGATCGCCATCACCAATGGTGATCGAATGGCGGCGTTTGCCCGAGCTCGCCGAGCAGAAAAAGAGGCGTTCGTTGAAATGGTCAGCAAAATCAAAATTTTTTTATCAGTTTCTTCTCTGTTTATTAGCGAGTTAATCTTACGATTACCGTTTGGGAATTGTTTCCAGAATCCATTGGAGAACGATGAATACCGCCAGCTAAAGCAGCCACTGCCAGCGGCACTACTGATGCAATGGCCATTGAAAAACAACTGGTCTGCTCGATTACAGTGCCAGTAGTAGCAACAAACCTAATGATAATAACAGCAATGTGCACAACACATCAGAGAACTTCAAAAACAAC
>JASANC010002644.1:0-51550 GCA_030248135.1 Theristus sp. LFF4_11 | reverse complement strand
CGCACACACATACACGCACACACATACTCGCACACACATACACGCACACACATATACGCACACACATACACGCACACACATACACGCACACACATACACGCACACACGTACACGCACACACATATACGCACACACATACACGCACACACATGCACGCACACACATGCACGCACACACATACACGCACACACATATACGCACGCACATATACGCACACACATACACGCACACACATACACGCACACACGTACACGCACACACATACACGCACACACATACACGTACACGCATACACGCACACACATACACGCACACACATACACGCACACACATACACGCACACACATATACGCACACACATACACGCACGAACATATACGCACACACATACACGCACACACATACACGCACACACATATACGCACACACATACACGCACACACATACACGCACACACATACACGCACACACGTACACGCACAGACATATACGCACACACATACACGCACACACGCACGCCCGCACATATACGCACACACATACACGCACACACATACACGCACACACGTACACGCACACACATACACGCACACACATACACGTACACGCATACACGCACACACATACACGCACACACATACACGCACACACATACACGCACACACATACACGCACACACATACACGCACACACTACACATACACGCAAACATATACACGTACACACATACACGCACACACATACACGCACACACATACACGCACACACATACACACGCACGCCCGCACACACGCACGCCCGCACACACGCACGCACACACGCACAGCGCAAAAACTTGTGCACATAAGGCTGATGTTGCACAGCGTCACATGCGCAAAGTTAAAGGATCCAATTGTCTGTTACGCTGTGGCTTACCGCACTGACCGTTTAAGCTAACATTTTTAACACTATTTTGGAAGAAATGGCAACTATCTTTCTTTAACGGCTGTAAGTGTCAACTAAGAGGTTGCTTCAGTTTTTAATTCTAGACGTTTACCCTGTTGACGTTTTTTAATCACCCGGTACATACTGGTGCTTTGCTGCAGGAATAACAGACTCTGCGAATGTGCCTCAGCAACTGATTTGTACACCGTTGGCAGCAGTGGAATGCTACAAACGACTGGCATTCAAGTTTACAAATTTACTCGTAACGTGTCGTCAACAACTTTGCCCTGAGGCATGCAGCTATTGGACGTTTCGATCATCACTAACAGTTAGTCGTGTATTCAATCCGACACTGGAGGAAGAGATGCTGAAATATTGGCGTTTACCAAAAGGTCTTATTATTTTCCAGTTTTTTTTATATTTTTTGGGAACCAGAAAAAAATTGATAAACATAGTCGCAACAATCTTTTCAGGCGATCCTTCACAATCGTTAATACTTGGTGACGTGTATTTTGGGGAAATTCAGTACACCAAGGTTACGCAAAAATCTGCGTTGACTTTGGAAACATTTATCTCGGCCATTGGCGGCGCCATGGGGCTCTGGATGGGTGCCTCGATTATCACATGGATACATTTGATTTACTTCTGTTGTACTTTGTGTTTCGTTAGAAAATCTCCCATCCGTCACCAGGTGAATTCAGTATACAGAAAAGTAACCCAAACAGCACAATAATACAACTGAAACATTTTTGTCTTTTTTGCATAATTGGCGTAAATTTATATCTGATACGAACAACACCCGTGACATGTTGGTGCGATTTTTATCATTTCAGTGTCAATCTTCAATAACAGAACTCTTTTGTTTGAAATTCGGAACAACATAAAACTTAACACACTTGGCGAGCTTATGTGTTGACGATCTACAAAACTCTACAATCAATCACCTTAAATGTTTCTTTTTTTGTCAAACGCTAATATCAAGGTTTATTTTACCCGGCATGACCCAGTGTAGAGTGTAAAAACAGCAATGCAAGCTAAGGTCGACAGCACATCGTCTGACCTCTGCTCGGCGCATTTACGCATGTGTACGGTGCGGGACAGTTGTTCGGATTCAAATTGCAGACCACTGGTTGCCCAGTGCTTGGGTACAACAATGCACGCGAGTTCGGACATCCGTCTGTCGTTGTACCTGAAACGTATTTGAGTTTGAACCTAAAAGTTATTTTGAAACTTTGAAACTTCGACTTAAGCGCCCTTATGCACATCAGAAGAATAAATCTGTTTGCAAACAGCAACAAAATGCTTTCGTACTTGTGCCACCAGCGCCACAACAATAGTACTGACGAGACGACGGGTTGTATGAACATCCGTAGCCAGCCGGACAAGCGAAACTGCTTCCAGAGCAAGTTCGGGGTATGCCGTTGTCAGCGTATACATTTTGACCAGGGGGGCATAGACCTACAAACATGGGATTTTGACCAGGGGGACTACAAAATTTTATAAACAGTATAAAACCCTTGAGTTGAAAAACCAGGTAGCTTGCCTGCTAAATTTGGTGTTGTCTGCGTTTGACAAATGCCGTTGACTGCTGTTTGTCCGATGGGGCAAGCGCATAGGCCGAACTGACAAGATGAACCACCTTGGCATTGTTGCGTCACCTGACATTGTTGTCCCGGCTGGGCTCGATTGTAGCATTGCGTGCCCACCTGTACTTGCGCTGCGGTGCAAGTGGCTACAGAAAAAGAAAAGGAACTAGCTATGCTGATATGAATACCCAGCATTTCCAATTGAACGTTAGAAGTTAACTAACGAAAAACTAACTTCCGACAATACACTGTCCATTGGAGGCAGTTTGACCTGGCGGACATGTGCAAATGCCATTTGTGCATGCTGAATTACCAGTGCATTGCGTTGTCACTGCACATGGAGTGCCTGGTGGAACCCGCGGAATGCAGGCGTTGTTGTAAAGTACTTGATTCGCTGGGCACTCTGAATTCAATCACAAAATTTCGGCTGAATAAACGACCGTTGATCGCAGAAGAAACACTAGAAGCGTACTAGATCAACGTACCAAAACTGGTGCTTTGTCCGGAGCTGCAACAAATCGATCCGCCGGTTCGACCAGGCACACAGTTGTATCCTGTTAGACAACCGCTAATCCCGGGTGTGCAAGGTTGCGCAGCTCCAGTGTTGGTTAACTGAGCCACCGTCGAGCCCGGACAGCCTAAAGAATTGTTTACAATTGGCAACAAAATGTTGATACGTCCACAGAGTAACATAAAATGCAGTTGAATCCGTTGATGAAGCAATGTTGGAAATGAATATAAACCGCTGACCTGCATTCACTCCACAGCATTGAAACCTCGATGTTAATGTCGAAAACTGACAGAAGTATCCGGTCGGGCAGACATTTGAGCTAACTGATGGACAGGTTCTAGGTTGGCCGGAAGGCTCTAGATATGCCACCTGACTTGCCGGGCATCCGTTCGCTGAAATATTTCAGTTGAACGTCATCAGCAGCAACGGCACAGAAAACAACTGAATGTCAATAGCAGCGTAAATCTCACAGTTTAGTGTGGGATTAACCGGCGCAGTTGGACTGCAGCACTGGTACCGTTGAGTGATCTGCGACCATTGACAAGTTGAGCCAACTGGACATCCACTCGCCGCAGAAAATGCATTGCAACCACTTTGTTGGCCGTTTGGCATTGGAACGTGATACTGGTTCGGCGGACAGCCATCTGAATAATTCGAAAGAATCACATACATTTAGCTGGTTGTTCATTGTCAGTCAAACGACTAAACTGACCGTTGCTGCCAATTGCTGCGCCAAGGCAACAGTAGCCGGCTGATGTTCCCGCTAATGTCGCCTGACAACTGAATCCGGTGCCGCAAACCTGCAGCGCACCAACCGTGCACTGAATCGCATTGCCTTGAAAGTTCTTCTCGTAGTCACCGCCGTTAGGACAAACGTCTGAAAGTGCAATCAACAGTGCACCACGTGTCACATTGGCCCTTTCACAATCATTACCAACATACTGTTTATGGTGCAACAGTAGCCGGTGAAGCTGCCTGGCGAAGCAGATTGGCAGGTGTAACCAGCCAGACAAGTGCCGGTGTTGAACACGCTGACTTGGCAGGGCACGGCCGTGTTTGTCGCTACGTTGATGTACGCCGCTCGACCAGCCGGACAGAATGCTGAATGAAAAACTTTTGTTCTGTAAAACTGTCGATATGCGATAGCATAACACTACACACAGGCAGAATAACACTACACACTTCCAGACAGTGGCGCACAGCAGTAATACTTTCCGTCACGCTGGTTGAATTTGCACGTGTATGGCGTGGGGCACGCCAACGCAACACCCGGCAAACATTCCTGTGGTTCCTGTGTCAACGCATTCATGTACGCCTTCTCGGTGGCAAGACAAACACCTGTGCATGTTCGGTCAATTGACTTTCTTGGTTTGATTTTACGCCAACTTTCTAATTTTACCAGCATTGGTGGAGCCGCAACAGTAACTAGACTGAGTGACAGAGTCGTAACGACAGCTGTAACCAGATGGGCAGCCAGTGGACAACGACGTACTGCATGGTTGCGGTCGGTTGCTCGACGGGTTTCGATACACAATCTCACCAGGCTGACAACCTAATCAGATGAACATTTTTGAGTGCAAGACATTTTTTTAACATTTATCTCTTCTTTTAAGATTACCAACCGGCGGATGCACAATAGTTGGTGCACTGTGCGAGCGTGGCAAAATTGTTGCCAGTCGTTTCACAACCTCGGTACTCAAATGTTTGACAGATACGTGTGGCACGATTAAAATAGTAACGCGTCAGCGCATTCTGCGATGTTGATAAGCAAGAGCCGGAGATGGGTGAACCGCTACACACAGACGCTGAAACCAGAAAACTGCTCGCAATTTCTTTAGGTCACCATTTCAGTTGTAAAACTGATCAACCTCTTGTAGGACAGCATCGGCTAACAACTGAACCACCATCGTTTACTGGCTCGCAGACGTAGCCAGACGGGCAAGTCACTGCGGGGCTGCACGTTCGCGGATACGACGTCGTCGGCTCCAAATAAACCGGACCGCCGCTGTCACAGCCTCAACAGCGGTTTTTGTGGTTTTCAATAATACGTCATTTTAAGATAAACGTCCAGTCATCATTTTTTAGAAACCTCAGCTTCTTAGATTGATTTTTTTAACAGTCATAGTAAATAAACAATCAAACTGATAGGCGTTGTTGCAGTACCAGCCATAATTACGGAGCTTGATGGCGCTCAAACTGCACATCAATTATGGCTGGCACTGTACCTCCGATTCCACAATACGAATCGCACAATGACCGCGTCGGGAAGTTGTTGGAATTTCCATCGCATCCGTAGTAGGTGAACGTGGTGCATCGTCGAGTCGATGTATCGTAGTACCAGCGCGCGTTCGACACCGTACACGTCCGTCCCGAGTCCGATGATAGCGAACAAGTGTAAGCTGAAAGCATCCAAAGTCTATTGTTAAACAACTAAATCAAAAACGACAGAAAATGCCGACAGAAGAAGTAGTCAGCGATTACCTCGCTTCGGACAGCAGCCCCATCTGAAACCATCATAGTAACAGTCGTAGTTTGACGGACAGTTTGACACCACTGTTCCAGTGTAGATTGTTCCAATGGTGCCAACACCTTGGCAAGTGTAGTACTTGCCGTAGCTGTCTTTGTACGGCAGTCCTTGAATGCACGTCATGGCGGCTGCAAAATTATGACGGTGAAGTTTGTTGCTACTGGTCGAAAACGACATCGATGAAAGAGATGCAGATGTGCAAAAATTTATTAACACACTTGTTGTCCCAGAACACTCGGTTAGACAGGAATTTTGGTCACGGAAATTGTTGCTGTTTCCGCCACAACCAGAATACTGGAACTGCTCGCATTGACCGGTGGCCGCATTGAACCAGTAGCGAGTGACCCAGTTGCTACAGGTGCCGATGATTTTCGCTTGTTCGCATATCGTTTCTGAGCAGTGAATTCCAATTTAGAGTGCAATATTCAGTTACGCGTCACTGATAGGTGTATCATCGTATTAAATGCGTACGTGATCGAGGGCAACACAGTTGAACAGAAGTTGTGCCGGTGCTGGACGTGCAAGAATACGAAGTAGGACAGTCCGAATCCGACGAACATCGTTGATAATTGCCGTTCGTCTGACGCAACGGCTCACCATTGCTGCACAATTCTGAAAACAGTTGCGGTTACATTAGTAACAGGTGTATTCGACAAAATGATTGCAGAACAACATTTCACGCTTTCTTTATACCTCGTTCACAATAGTTTTTGCAGTCGTTTTGATTGATGAAATTGTTGAAATTTCCGCCTCCACCATTGTAAGTGAACGCCGTACACACCGCCGTGTTCGGGTTGAAAAAATAACGCGTCGATGTGCTTGAAACGGCATCCGGTTTTGGATCGAAACCAGCGAGCGCACCAGTCGGCAACGAAACGCCCGAGCGTGCACCGTAGAAGCCACAGACGAAACCTTGATCACAAACAGTTCAAAATTTCTTTGTTGCACCGAGCCGAGCATCGAGAAAAATTTGAATGTTGAATCATGCGCAAAAAAGTAGTCTTTTACTTGGCTCTGGACAGCATAGGTAGTTGCTACCAATTCGAGTACAATCGTAGTTTGAAGCGCAGTTGTCACTGGACGCCGAACAAGTAACGCCAGAGTTCACACTGGTGCCCGAATACTGCTGATAGCCACGGTCGCAATCTAAACTTGCAAGTTGAAAAATGAAGCAACTAATGTTGCGAATAAATCAAGATCAACACATTCATAACAGACTGTCTCTGCAGTAGGTAATGCAGTGTTCGTAGGTTTGGAAGTTATTGCCATTTGTGTTCGCTTCGTTAGCGCCATTTGCATTCCACGTAAACGACTGGCACGTCTGCGCAACACTGTTGTAATAGTATCGACTCTGTCCACCACCGGATCCTCCAGATAGCCGCGGTTGAATACAAGTTAAAGCTGAATACAAGAACTTTCTTGTGACGAAGGAACATCTTCAACGCTGGTTTTAGAATTTCTAGAGTGCTGTACAAACCTCGAGAAGGACAACAAATGCCGGAACTGCTTGCGGCGGTCGTCTGAACGCAATCATACAGGTCACCAACAGAGCCGGTGGCGCCCGTCGGCGTCACACCGCAAGCGCCCGGCGCTGTGCACGTGTACTGCGCTGTTGCAGACGAATACAACGCTGGAATTGAGTTAGCCGCCGCTGCTGTGGTCGACGTTACGTAGTCAGGCGTTGGGCAATTGCCAGCTGTAATGTCGTGTTAAAGTTTATTGACTATAATCAGATTTCAAAAATGGAACTGATCAACGAACGTAAAGATCCGGATTTCGGTGCCACACAAACATAGCCGTCGCGAGTGGCCGACGGAAAATAGGCGACCGTCGCGCCGCCTGTAGACACCGTGGGACAATTGCATGTGCCGCTCTGACATGTGGCGCCTGGCCACGATGCTGAACATTGCTCCGAGTAACTGCAACCAGATTGGCCAGGGTCAATCTCTGAAATTAAGTCGCACATTTTAACAATAATTGTTCACCAAAATTCGTTGTTCACCAAACAAATTCACTAACTGTGCTCTAAAATAATTAATTTTTTTTTATACTTATTAATTTATATTAATTAAGCAGATCGTATACTTTGGTAACAGGCGTTGTTGATCTGTACGGCACTGGAGGAGCACGCGCATCGCCCACTGGTGCAGTACAACAGAAAATTGATGCAGTCGGTGTTCTGTTGACAGGGGTCGCCGAGACGTGAGCTGCCTAAAAAATAATAACAAAAACGACAGTAAATAAAAGGCGAATCGATTTGTAGTAAAAAAGTTCTTAGTATACAAGTCCAATCGGCTTCAGCCAGCAAATACCTGCTTGACGACGCAACCTCGGCCGCACCAAATCCGCAATTAATGCTTGTGTTAAGCCTGAAAATTGCTTCACGGTGAATCGGTGTAAACTGAATCGTTTTTGTTTGACGTGATGAAAACCATCTTCTCGTTGTAAGTGGTTTGCTTGTTCAATGCAGACCAGTAGGGAACGGAAGTACAAAAAACTCAAAACTCACCAAAATACGCAATCACACACAAACACACTGCTGTTGACCACATCTTAGAAGGTTATATTTGTATTGATGAAGTTGCGACAATTATAATTGCATCATAAGCTGAAATGTACCCTAGCACGCCATGCTGAAACTGTAGACAATACGACGTAGAACAAAAGACGTTCCATATTACCGTTGAAAAAACGGTCGTACGCAAATGTACTTGTCGTAATTGAAAATGTTACAAAAAATCCAGTTTCACACGACCACATTTACATGTTGGTGTACATAGATCAAAGTTACAGCCGCGTGAACAATAACAACACACACACACACAGAGTACACTGACGACCGTCGGCAGACTATTCAAGAATCTATTGAAATTATTATCTCTAAACACTATTTCAATTTAATCTGGACACATTAGTTTTGCAGCTATGCTATTTTGATAAACAGATTTCTGACACACAATAAGAGACCGATCGAGTCAGAGGCAAGCAAGCGCCAACAGTGGCTGTTGCGCAGTCGCGAAACGATTATCTACAGCCGTCACTGCAGTTGAACTGCTTCAGGCACTGGATTGAAAAACTTGTCTTCACTATTCACACACACACACGCACACACGTTGCGTCGTCGAAGAGGTAAGTTTTCAGGTATTTGTTGTGGTCGTTGTACTACAAAAACGAAAACTGTATTCCATATGGTTTTATTCTGACTTTTTTCTTTTGGGTACAAGCGTTTAACAGTCAGACGAGTAACAAAACGAAAGCAACAAACTGTACTTTCAAACATGTTGTGCTAGCTGATATGAAACGATCACCCTTGCGACGTTGGGCGCTTCACCACAGCTTTCTTTCGGTAAAACAACCAAAGCCATTTTCTGGCAAACTTTCTCCAGATCTAACCACCAGTAGTTTTTTGTTTTGCACTTTCGGTTAACCCAAAATCGTGACGTAACAAGATTCTGTTCGTTTTGCCTTTCAAACGCCTCCTCAGCCCGCACAATAATTCAACTCGGTTTGCATTTCGAACTGAATGAAAAAGTGTGTAGCGGAGGATGTTTACGCAACTGTTTGTTATTTGATTGTCTTGTTTCCATTGTTCGACATCTATACCACAACATCAGCTCTAACTCTGCCCATTGCTGATTTCTACGGTAAAGGCTGATGTAACGGTAACACACAGTTTGTTAAATAATGTCCATAAAGCAACAATTTTATGAAATACTGGTAAAAATCTCTTACTTTAAAAACTGAGGCAAAAAGTGCAAAAATAGCAACTAGGTATAACTTAATGTATAGTGTGGCCAAAAAAATCAAGTTTCAAACTGCTGTCACTGGCGTGTGATAAGACCTTTTGAGCTGAAATTTTCAGCGCTGAAACCAGAACAAGACTTCTAGTTTTTCTGACAATTTTTTGTTTTAGTCCAATAAATTCAGTTTTACAGCATACTGTTTGAAAATTACCACTTTTTCACAAAGTTCTAATCTGGCAGTGGTTGATTGTCTTCGTTCTCTTCTTCTTCATCATCGTCTTCGGCCAACTGCCGTCGGGTCAGCTGCTAAATGTGCGCGTCATTGTTCTCAATGATAGCATCCGTCCATCAGCCATCTCGCCGCATCGCCCAATTCAACACTGCGGAAGCACTTCCGACAACCAGACGCGCACCTTTTTGTCAATTTTGTGAGAAAAACTAGAAGACATGTTTTATCAGCGCTGAAAATTTCAGCTAAAAGGTTTTATGACTGCAGTTTGGAACTTGAAGTTTTTTGGCCCACACTATATTTTTAAATTTGATATCCAAGCACGGAAACGGTTAACACACGAAAACCGGTTTAACAGCTTGTTCAAGTTATTACACACAAATGACATGTCAACTTTGTGTTGAGCGAACATGTCGTCGATATGATTTGTGTTTTTTGCGCTCAACAAAACTTGTTTACGCAATAACCACGCAACTTTCGGTGTATATTTTTAAGTGCGGGTTAACGCAGTCGCCAGTCCAAACCGAAAACAGTGAACTTGCAGCAACAAAGCCGTGACAACGTGCTGTTGTTTGCGCAACAACAATGCTGTTCACACAGTAACGTTTGCGTAACGAGACGCTGGTCACCGTAACACACATCATTTTCATTATTGTCAACGAATAAAAAACATCATAATAAAAAGCACCATGTAACCTGTTTATTAAGAGGCAGTTTGCGATCCACACCAATTTATCGGTTTAATGCTTGTTGTCTGTTTTTGATTCCAAAATTTCAAGCAAACAAATGTTATGGCAACTTTTGTTGCTGTCAGTGAACACTGAAATGAAATAATCGATTCAGAAATACATGTGGGTGCATCAAACAATGACCAGTTTGAATTTCTTAACGTTCACTGTCTCGTTATTGTGCAGTAGTTGCATAGTGACAACTCAGTTCCAATCAACGAGTGGCCCACCCCTGGTAAATCGATCAACTGCGGAACACACAAACACAAGTGAAACGTTACCCCGGAATGAAAATCGCCAAAACCCGGGCATTTTGCTGCGGATCACATCAAAGGGCGTTGATTACGTAACGGACCGAGCGCTACCGCTGCTTGCCAATTTGGTGCCAAAACTGAGGCTACCGGATAAAACGTTAAATTTGGACGGTGAGCTACAGGGACGATTGCAATTGACGGAGACCAGAATTTTACACTACAATGCGCCGCGGGCTGTTCATTCGCAGCTGGTCGAGCCGAATCGCTTTCATTGGACTTTAGACAATTTGAATATAACGTACGTTTCGCAGTTATGGAACGCAGAACAGTCGACTGCGCACCTTTAGCTCAAACTTTACAGCACGCTCAGCAAAGTGGCCGGTTTCGTCATATTCATGGGCTTACGCTACGATGTCAATGGCGAGGTGCATTCACTACTGGACAGGTCATCGTTCAATCTCGTCGCATCGATAGAGCGCACCATGTTTGACAAACTGTCTATTCACCCAAGCAACTGCACTGTCAGCACGTTGAACCGCGATATTCAACTGAAAAACGCTGGTATAATGGAACTGTTCTTCAATTTGATGAAGGTGAAACAAAACGAATTGGCTTTAACACATGCACCAAATCCGTACAAAAACAAACAACATCAAACATGATTTCCTTTTAGCCAGATCTTCTGAACAAACTGCAGCCGTCGATGGATCGTTTTACTTGCGAGGTCTTGGAAAGCACTGTGTATGACCGCATCAACTACAGACTGTCAATTTTACCGGTTGAACTGTCGTTCCTGGAGTTGAAGACCTTTTCAATAAAAGACTACCTTACTGGACGCTCTTACAGTGCAATGCTTAAATCGCTGCGACAGACTTCATGGACGCGCACTACATCATTTCCTGATTTCTCAGTCATCGCCAATTATACGACCAATGAGAATCCAATCGATCTGACCACCACATGGCGACAATTTTCCGAAGTTTGTTTTGAATGATATTGAGCGATCGATCGATTTTGTAAACAGCACAACAATTTTAACAAATTTGCAGAAAATCAACAATCTCTACTTAAATTTCGGTGTACTATCGGCCCCGACAGTCACCAAAAATCGGTTCATTGAGTTTCCATTGCGAGGCGAATGCTTGGCTGAGGCCTACGATCGGTACAGCACCCCACTCTTGGCGCCTGCGGTGCCGTCGGCTAACAGAAACGTAACCAAGCGAATGGTTCAATTCGTGGTGACCGATTATGTTGTAAACACACTGCTGTATCACGCGTATAGACGAAACCACTTCACAACACGCTTTGATCGAACCGATGTAAGACCAACAAACATTTCTTACAGTATGATCACTAAAATAACTGGAGTCAGCAATTTGACAAATTACAGTTTGGCAACCTGATGAAGACCAACTGCACCATGGATGGCATCGCGATCTGCATTGGAGATCTATTTCCAGAACTAGCAGCCCAATATGCGGATCACACGGTGCAATTACGATTGACGGCCAAACGTGCACCAGCTGTCATTCTGAAAAACAATGGAAAAATTAGCGCGCTTAGTCAGTTCCTGGTGCTCGTTCACGTGTTGCCCATTGGTGATGGTGCAGATCAACGGGATGCTTTTGTGAGTTTTTCTGGTTTTAATTCCACTAAATTTTTGGTAGAAAAACATGAACAGGGTGTTTCAAAAAAGTCTTCCTTCCGTATCTAACATAACGATTCACTCCTGCTTTAAAGCTGAAATTTCCACCAATAATATAGTGTTTTCGTTGTTTTTAGCTGTTTCGTAGAAGTTATCAAAAAAGCTACCAACCTAACACACCATCAATCTTTGTAGGTGCTGGCACTTGATGTGGTGGCGAACACCAGCGTGCACTTGAACTTCAGTGGAAATAAATTTACGGGTACCGCGTCAATGACAGATTTTGTGGTAGTCGTCCAAAAGAGTCGACTGGATGAATACAAACCAGGAGAAGAGCTACAAATGCAAGCACTCGCAATCGCTGCGTTCGCCGAAAGAACTTTAAATGAAGTATTACAGAACGGGTTGCCGTTACCTTTGCCGGATGCTGTGACGCTGAACAACAGCGAACTACGCATACTCGAGTACCGAGCAGAACTCTCAACCGATTTTATAATCAGTGATAATCTACTAGCTGATGTGGTTCAACTAATCATGTTGGACTAAATGAAAATCATCAAGAAAATATTGAACTGAAACTAATTTTTTTTACAAATTAGCACGTTTTTACAAATTAGCACAATTAGCAGCCAAATGGCAGTTTCAAAAACACGTTTTGTACGAACCCGCAAATAATCACAGCATGAACACCGTTTCGACAAGGACCAGTGGTTAAGGAAGCTAACAGAAGAATCCGAAAAGAAAGATTAAACTTTCGCTTATACTGTTATAACCCACATTTTCAAATCAACAGCAGAATCGCTCAACAGAATTGAGCGTTGAACGTCGACATTTTCTTTACCAAATTCGGGTTTACATGCAGTGTTTTCTATATGATGTCTATCATACGGTTCTCGCGAAATGATTTCCACAAAGGTGTTGAGTTGCAGCGAATTGCGTTTTCGAAATTGATGCCGATGGACGATTGTCCAAGAAGTGGTCGGCGACAAAAACATTGAGCTTTTTGGCGGCACTTGTTGGATTATTGATGTTCGCATTTCAGACTATAAAGTGTTTACAGAAACAGGTTTAGGAATAGAAAGTTGCTATGTATGCGTGAGATTACGCATACGTATGCAAACAATTGTATGTGTGAAATAAAGGTTGTGCTCAGACACAACCAACCAACCAGGCGGCTAGTGGACGCGATTCGCAAGCGTTCAGCACGTTGGTGGTTCTGTACGAATTCGTGTGTTCGTCGACCTCCATTGACATCCACCATTATTGAATTGTTACCGCTAATTAATTGTGAACGTTCCATAAAAGCACGGAAACTTTTGTTGCTCCTAACCGTAGTTGACCGGTTAGCGGGCATACGGCGGATCTGAAAACGAGTTTTCTCGATGGTCTGTCAAAAACAAAGAAAAAATCACGTTTATACAATGAATACATGGATTACCTGAGTTCTCCAAAAATACAGGAATGGGTTGATCAGAGTAGAGAACATTGCAACGGCGTGTGTTGTCAACGAAACGAATTTACTGTTTGTTTGAAGAAACGTGTACACAGAGTTTGGAAGTAGCGAGAACAGTTTCAAAGAGAACAACAGCTTTATCGCGTGATACGGCAGCCAACAGATGACGAAAGTTAAAACCATCGCACATAATATCATCCTTAAAACATTGTTTCTTTTTTTAAATGTAGTTTGCACGCATATACAACTTTTAAAGGTTTCAACTTTAAAATGCTCTCACTGGCTTGTCCTGAGATGTTTCGAGCTAAAACTTCGAACACAAATTCCACTCAATCCCAACTCTGATTTCACCATAGCGTAGTGATCGATTGTTTTATGCAGTTAAAAAGCAAAAAAAAGTTCTGCGGAGCTTCTACCATCGCATGGACGCGATCATTGAGAACAATGGCGCTCACAATGAGCAGCTGACCAAGCGCCAACTGGCAGAAGATGGTAAAGAAGAAGATGAACTGGACGTTTATGAGCAATGATAAACAGTGAGACTATCGATGAATATTGTTTTTGTGTTAAAAATCGCAATTTTTTTAAATTTACATTGTAAAAATAAACTGAAACGTGTAAACCAAAAACCTCCCAAAGTGTTCTAACAGTGTTCCAAATGTTACGTCATAAGGTCCCAGCACAAGCCAGTGAGAGCATATTTTGAAGTTGGAATCTTTTTTTTGGTTCACCCTTTTTAGAATGAAAAATAAAAAGCCTCACGTGATTTTTTTCTTGCGACGAGCTGCTTCAACCTTAAGCCTTTCGTGACTCAATATACTTATTGCAAGATCCTTGTTCACCTGCAAACATGCAGTTTCATTCGTCATCTTTACCATTTTCATTTGCAATAAAAAACGTCGACCGATAAACAAAGAAAAACTCATCACACTTTTCTTATTATTCGCACAAAACAGAAGCACTGCAAGAGAAACGGCAAGGCGAATTGGAAGCTGAATACGAAGATTACATAAAGTCCCTGAAACTGCGAGAATTAAGGAAAAGTAATGTTTTGGTTCGGTTTGAAGAAAACAAGTGTATACAGGGTGGTCCAGAATTTGGGAGAAATTTTCATTGGGCTTGAATTTATATCAAACGTTGACTGATGACGCTGATTTGGTACAGATACTTGTGATCTATGAAACACCACAATTCTAAAAATCTACAGAAAAACTCAAATTCCAATTTTTTTTTAATTTAACAACTTTCACATAGCAGAAGTAAAGTGAATATGAAATTTTAAACTGGTAAACGAAATTTCCAGCTTCTGGAGTACCTGTACCAATTTCATCTCTATTCATTAACGTTTGGCATAATCTCTCGGCAAATAAAAAAGTCTCCATATATGGAGTATGGACCACCTTGTATATATACAGTGGCGGCCAAAAGTTTGGAAACCCCCATGCGCGCGTGTATGTGTCGTGGTATATGCGTGCTTTCATTGCACGCCTTTCCCCAGCACATGCTAGCTTTGTTTTTATAAACACAACAATTGCTTGTTCTAAAAATCAAAAATATTTGCTTATGTACATACATAGTAATAACGCAAAAATGCGCGATATGCAGTGCACGCAGGGGTTTCCAAACTTTTGGCCGCCACTGTAGGTATCTCATACATATGCACTTGTATACCTGCATGGTAAATGAGCCGAGTACAACTGTTTCGTCCCAATTCTGTTGACACTGCAACTCACAATATATGATATCTGAAAGTAGTCAAGTAAACTCCACCAAAGCTCACGTGTGGTACACAATGTTTCTAAAGGCGCGTTTAGCAATTAGATTTTCTTACGTACGCACGGAACGCACGTCGTTCTAAATGCGGGGCGCAAAACAGTCGTTTCGTTTACGCCACACGACAAAACTGAAAACTGCGCACGGCATTTAGAACGACTGAAGTGTCGTGCATACATACGGAAAACTAATTCGCGTGGGCAAAAAGTTGTGTGGTATGTCCGAACGTGCGGACGGACAAGCTTGCGTACGGGAATTAGAAAACATGTAGCATCCGTCATACGACTGTCGTTCTAAATGCCGTGACCAAAAATAGTCCGTTCTGTTGCGGACAAAAATGCAAATGTCTGCCCTAGCAAATTTGAAAACGGGAATTTACAAATTTTATTTTTTAGTGGTCATCTCCCTTGCATTCCCTCCCCTTCCCCTACCCCCTTCCCCATTTTGCATTCAGTTTGTCGTCGCATTTTTATCACATGTGTTTTCAAGAAGCGCATGTAAAAATCTAAATTCTTTCAGTTTTGGTGATATACAAACTGAATTTGAACAAATTTTGATTTGGATCTTTCAAAAATGGAAAATGCTGACCCAAAATCTCCGCCGACGCCGATCAGTTCGCTCGACGAAGCGCAGGTGACAGAGAAGCTGATCGAAGCTGTCAGAAATTGCGAAATGCTTTGGGATCAAAACAGCGATGACTTCCGGAAGAATTCGATCTACAAGGACCGGGAATGGCAGCGAATCGCGGACGAAATCGGGCTGCCCGGTGGTTGTGAGTACATTGAAAATGTTGCATTTGCAGTGTCTTTGCTTCATTCATAGGAGTTCCAAAGCAGTGGTTATTGTGAAACTATGTTTTAACAAATTTCATGTTCCAGCAACCCAGAAAACTTTTAGTCTGATACCTATGGTATTTAAAAAACAATTCTGAGACTTTCAAATTCCAATTTCTCATAAAAATTGCAGTCAACGACGCCAAGAGACGCTGGCGAAACAAGGTCGATTATTATAAACGACTCCGATCGGGAATGAACCAACCATCTGGATCTGCTGCGAAGCATAAGCCAAAATGGGAGTACTTCGACCAGTTGCAGTTCGTCGACGGATTCAAGGCAAAAGAAAAAGACACGTATGTTTAAAAATCGT
The DNA here is from genome assembly GCA_030248135.1 of Theristus sp. LFF4_11. Taxonomy (NCBI): domain Eukaryota; kingdom Metazoa; phylum Nematoda; class Chromadorea; order Monhysterida; family Xyalidae; genus Theristus; species Theristus sp. LFF4_11. Next base: position 35,031 of record JASANC010002644.1, on the reverse strand, counting down.
TTGATTCATATCAAAAATTGTATTAATGACTTTTGATGACTTTGAAACTTGAGCAAAAAAGAACGCTTCGTTTTGTTCAGGCGCTCGGATAGCACCGAGGTTGCACCTGGTGGTGGTTCGACTGCGTCTGAAGATCAAGAATTGTCGTGGAACAACGAGAGCAGTGAAACCGGAACGGAATCTCCAGTGGCACCCGCGCCACCGACTAAAAAACGCAAAATAAACAGTTGGGTCAATATCGCAATGATTTTAATCCAAAAAACATTGATTTGAATTGCATGAATTTGAGAACTAATTGATACCCGGCCTTTAATTAAATTGAACAAATTAAATTAAATTTAGTTTGTTGCTCATATTGTTTCGTCAAATTTTTGTTTTTGTTCAACACGCTATTCCAAACTTGTGCAGGCAAAACGGATGACGCCGACGCGAAACTGCTGAAGTGGATGGACGCTGCCATCAAAAACGACACCGATGAAGACGTGCAGTTTGGGAACGTCATCGCGGCTGAAATGAAGAAGATTCATCCGAGTCGCAAGCTGATGGTGAAAATTCAACTGTTGGAAATTCTGAACAAAGAACAACAAGCTCGTGTCGACGAAACGACCGCGGCAGAAGATCAAGTGCTCACGTCACTGACCAACATGCGCACTCTGTGATTATTTTTCGTTTGCGTTGATGTTGTTGCTTTTCTTGTCAAATGGAATCTCATTTGGAGGCTTGAATTGTTTGGTGACCTGTAGGGATGGCGTGCCCGTTTGCGGGCATTCGATTGGATTCGATTGCGGCCCGTTAGATAGCAGCCGAAGCATCCCGGCCTGAAGCATCGCGGCCTAGGACGATTGCGCCCTGAAGGATCGCGGGCTAAAGGATTGCGGCCTGGACGATTGCGGCCCGGGAGGATTGCGACTTCGGACAATTGTGGCCCGGGACGATTGCGATCCGGGATGATTGCGACCCGGGATAATATTTTACCGCAACTTTCAATTTTTCGATGAACAAAAGCTATCCTACTTTAGCGTAACTTTGAATATGTTAGGCTAAAATAGGATAGGGCTTCGTACTGTTCTATTTTAGCGTATCAACATATAAACCACTCGTTTGAAGCTATTTCAGCCGCGAAACTTTGTAAACCTACGTTATTTTGCACGGAGATTTTAAATTTCAACCTTGTGGGTTACGGTAACGCCTGGTTTGGTCTTAACACCTTCTTGGTTCCATCAACAACCCACAAACAGCTTGGCCGCCGCATCCGAACTAGTGAAACATGCTGGATTAGAGCTGTTTTGCACGGAGATTTCAAATTTCAACTTTGTGGGCTACGGTAACGCCAGGTTTTGTCCCAACACGATTATAGTTTCATCAACAACCAAAAAAAGCTTGGTAACCGCAACCAAACCGGTGAAGCATGCTAGATTAGGGTTGGTTTGCACGGAGATTTCAAATTTTAACCTTGTGGGTTATGGTAACGCCTTGTTCAACCTTGTTCTCAGCAGTCAACAAATACGTTGCCAACATAAAATGCCCTTCAATTGTAAACCATCCGTTTTAAAAAGCAATATAAGGTTGTGTTGGAACCAAACCAGGCGTTACCGTAATCCAGACGGCTGAAATTTAAAATCTGCGTGCAAAACAACCTCAATCTAGCATGTTTCACCTGTTCGTATGCGGTTACCAAGATGTTTGTGGGTTGTTGATAGAACTAAGATAGTGTTGAGACCAAACCAAGCGTTACCGTAATCCAGAAGGCTGAAATTTGAAATCTGCGTGCAAAATAACGTAGGTTTACAAAGTTTCGCGGCTGAAATAGCTTTAAACGAGCTGTTTATATGTTGATACGCTAAAATAGGACAGTACCAAGCTCTATCCTATTTTAGCGTAACATATTGAAAGTTGCGCTAAAATAACATAGCTGTTATTCATCGAAATTTGAAAAAGCATGAAAACTTCGTGGGCCGCAATCGTCCCGGGCCGCAATCGTCACAGGCCGCAATCGTCCCGGGCCGCAACCGTTCAGGCCGTTATCGTCCAGGCCGCGATGCTCCGGCCGCGATCGTCCAGGACGCAGTCCTTTAGGCCGCAATAGTACACTTGCCGTAGGGATGGCACACAAAAACCGTTTTTATAAAAAAACCGGTTTTAACATTTTTACGCCAAAAAAAACGTTTTTTATCAATAGAAAATCTGAATTTCGTCTCAAAACAAATCTAATCTTTCAGTCGTCGAATCCACCACTCAATTGTGCGGGAAAAGCAACGCTTGTTGTGTTATTGTGTTGTTTTGTTGTGTTTTGTTGTTGACTCGACTACCTTTATTTAGCTGGCTGGGCTGCTTTTTTGTTTGTGCTTTTGTTCTGATCTGATTTCTATGCGTTTCGCTCGAATCCCAACCAATTTCACTTTTATCTTGCGCCAAAGACAAAAATACTCGCCAAAAACTGTGTTCATAAATGTGATGGTAACTCAGAACTGATATCTGTTTACGTTTTTGTTGATCGGAATATTTGTTTACGTTTTTGTTGGATTTTCTGAGGTCGTTTCTTTTGAGTGGTCCTTGATGCATTTCTGTTGAAGCAGATCTTTCATGTTTAATGTTGCACTTTTTGTTGTTTTTGCCGTTATGTTTGTCAAGGTTGTGAAGTTTTCGTGTTGTAAACAATAAGAGTTGAAGCTGGAAAGTTGTCTCTGTGAATTTTTCTTTGACAAAAAGAGGTCATACAACTGGCCACGTTTTCAAGAAACGTATTGCCAAGAAAGTGGATGAAGTGAAAGTTTCAGATGCGCTGAGACCGTGTCTGTTTGTATACCGTGAAATGTCAATGTCAACGTTTTAATCTGGGGTTTTCAGGTCAACCGTTCAAAATGAGAACTGTTGCAAAGGTAGTCTTGTTTCGAATGTTAAGAAAGAGGCTGAACAAAATGCGTCGTTGCCGTCGATTTGCGAGACACCCAGTTTTGAGGTGCCCACGCAAATATGGCGCCTACTTCACGTACTTTAGAGAAGCTCGAAAGCACCCCGATCGTTTCCAGTCATATATGAGAATGTCTGTGCCAACGTTTGATTTGCTGTTATCGTTGGTTCGGGAGAAAATGCCAAAGCGACACCGCACAGGGGGTGCAAAGCGAACCAACATACTTTGCACAGAAGAGAAATTGGTGATAGCGGTGCGTTTTCTGGCGAGTGGCGACGATTTCAGCAGTCTGAGCGTGCAGTTCCGTCGAGGACGAGCGACAATTGCGGGTGCCGTGCACCAAATGACAGAGATGATTTGGAAGGCGTTGATGCAGCGGCACTTGAAGGCTTGTTGTTTTTAAATGAGTTTCTTTCACTTTCCAATTCGTATTGAAACAAAGTCAACGTTCGCACAATGGTCTTGAGCCAACCAACCAAGTTTTCCCCACCATGTTGCAAAAAAAGTTGTCTTGTTGGTTTTTCAGTGTGTGATGGTGCACAGCCGAACACACTGAAATATGTTGGCATTCCAAATTAGTGACTGCATTTTTGTGATAATAATAATGATGATAACAATTATTCAGCCGAAAAAACGTGCAGGTGCCCGAAACAAAGGAGGAGTGGCTGAAAGTGGCCGAAGGCTTTCAACGCCGATGGAATTATCCAGCCTGTATTGGTGCATGCGATGGAAAGCACGTGCGGCTGAAAGCGCCGGCAAAGTCGGGCAGTGTCAATTTCAACTACAAACACTATTTTTCGATCATTCTGATGGCCGTGTGCGACAGCGACTACAAATTCATTTACATTGACATCGGAGCAGCCGGGCGCAACAACGATGCTGGTGTTTGGGCAACAACCAAATTGGCAAAGCAACTAGACGGCGCAGCAAACGAACTGAAACTGCCTCCGCCCACAACAATCGGCACTTCAAATTTCCCAGTCGCATACCATTTGGGTTAGTTGATAATTTGGTTGATCTTGAAGAACCCAAGGAAAAGTCAAAGCAATAAAGAGCAAAAGAGAGATTTCCAAAAGGGGGCATACATATTTCAGTTGGCGATGCGGGGTTCCCGCTGAAGCCGTATCTGATGCGGCCGTACAGTGCGCGCGACTGCCGAACCTACGGACAATCGTGCTGCGTGTTCAATTACAGGCTGTCCCGTGCTAGGAGGACCATTGAGAACGCGTTCGGGATTCTTTCAAGTAAATTTCGATTTCTGCTACGGACCTGCGAGCTGAACGAGAAGCATGTAGCGGCTGCTGTGAAAGCAGCATGTGTGCTAACGAACTTTATTCGTGACACTGAAGGGGCGGGTGCAGATGAAGCAAACTGGGAAACTGCCATCAGCGACGCCGAAAAAGACTCCAAATACCGCAGCATGACATCTGTCGCAACCGCTGAATCGGCAATGCACGGTCGACCGACGGACTACGCCATTGACATTCGCTCGCACTTGACGGATCATTTCATGGGGGCTGGAGCAGTGCCGTGGCAATGGAACGCAGCGTAAATTGATTGATTGACTGTTTTGTTTGATTGCTTTTGGTTGAGTTTTTGTGTTATGAGTGACCAGTTTTTTGTCTCAATCAGATTGTATCAATAGGAACCTTGCAGTTGCACGAAACGTTAACATGCTGAATAAAACTGACAACTGAATAAAATCGACGTGACAAGACAGACAAGTGACTGACATAATTTGCAAAAATAAGCGATAATAAGCAGAAACTTCAAAATTACCAAAAAGCAATGGAAATCGTGAATTGAAATCATTAATCCCCGATGATAACAAGCAAGGAAAACACTGCGAAAAACGTGCAAACGAATTCAAGCTTGCTTGAATAAACACCAGATCGCTTCATAAACAATAAACAGCAGCTCTACGTTCTCCGGCATTTGTCGTGTGCGTGCAACCTGCAACAGCAACAAAGACGCACGCTCACACTCAGACACAGCAAGCCCATTGGTGTGTCTCGCGTGTTCGCAGCCGCGTCTCATTTGCATTGCATCGTCTTTGGAGTTTTCTGTTCGATGGAAACTTGCGCTATTTTTCACGCCAAAAACACCAAAATTGCACGCTTGTGAATTCGCCATCGGCGCTGTTTTTTCGTTCTTGTTTGTAGAAAACCACAGGTCGGATAGGCGTTCGAATCACACTAGAGAATGGAAAATTATTTCCCGCTGATGAAGCGAGTGCATGTCTTTTGCAAAACAACACCACCCATTTAGACTGCCCTGAACTCGTCGACCAGCTAGAGAGCCAGTATCTCAGTGCACAATATGCCCAACAGCAAGCCCCCATGCACGGAACCTGGTTGCGACACGCGTGCAACGCAGTGAACAGCGAGAGACCGTTGACGACGACGACGCACTGCGCGTGTGCCACGAACAGCTCCTGTGCGCCGTGAAGACCCGTGCACACGCGAATCGACTGCACTGCGCTGCGACTGAACTGAACGCTGCAGAGGCAAAGAAACTGTGACACGGTGAGCACTTTGCCGACACTCGTTGCACCACTGTGCACGATTTTGCACAGAAAGAGCACGGCACTTGCTGTTGTGCGACACAATCAGCTGATGCCCGATGAATGCAAAAATCACCACAAAACAAATCCCTGGAAACTGTTTTGCGATGTGCCGCGTGCTCTCGCCTGTATATCAATGTCAATCGTTCGGTGTAACAGTGCAAACTGCCGTTGCTGGTGCCGACGAGCACAGCGACCCAATCGTGCGCCCGTGTCTCCGTGCGACGTGCGCTCGCAAAGCCAACACTGACACAACAGACACTCGTGATCAGATTATCCGACGCACGGGCACTTTCGCTGACAGCGCCGTCGATGTTGCATGTGCGCACCTGTGGACACACAAGGGAAATGAGAACTGTCATTGAACCTCGCTCCACGTCCACACGATGCTTATTCGAAAGAAATATCTTTTTGTCGCCGTAGGCGATGTCGCAATTTCAAATGCTAAATTCCAAAAGCTTTCTTGGAGCCAGCAGCCCCCTTCTCCGAAACCAGCAAGCAAACAAACAAACAAACAAACAAACAAACAAACAAACAAACAAACAAACAAACAAACAAACAAACAAACAAACAAACAAACTACGAAATACAACAGTTTCCAGTAGATTTCAGTTTTCTTTCTTTTCAAAACAGGCAAGTAGACCCACCAAATAAAACTGAGCATTTTTTTCCGTTGCCCCAACATCTAAAATACCTTAATTTTCAACTTAAAATTGACAGACACTGGAAAATATGAACTTTTCCGCACATCCGTCGAACGACTTTTTGCTGCCAGCAGCAAAAAGTCGTCGGACAGTCGTGCGCAAGAAATTCTAATTCGCATGCGCATTTGTCTTTTTACGCACGGACAAACAGTCGTTCTAAATCCCGTGCGCAAAACAGTCGTGTCGGACAGACGTAAGTCACACGCACGAAATTCTAATTCGCGTGGGCACAAGTTTTTTTGCGTGCGCACGGACAACGTTCTAAATCATGCGCGCAAAACAGTCGTTACGTGCGAACGACAGTCATGCGCACGAAATTCTAATTCGCGTAGCCATTTTTTACGTTCTGTCTCCGTGCGTACGCAAGAAAATCTAATTGATAAACGCGCCTTAACACTACCAGGTCGTAATTGTGGGTAAGGTTGATCGGTTACAGTAAAGACAAATAAAATCGGAATAGCCATCGTTGAGACAACTGCCCACGTGCCAACGGCAGCCACAATAGCAGTACCGAGACTATTTAACTCATACCGTCTTGGGTAGACAATGTTGATGAACCTGAGAATGTCAATAACAAAGCTTACATATAGCCGCTCTGGATAATTTGTAGTATTAACTGATTGGATGTCTGAAACACAGGTTCAAAAAAGAAATTGGAATGGATATTTTCATTTTTCCAACTTTATAATTTCTGTGCGTTTGTTTTGTGTGGGTAGACAAACAGTGAGATTTTGATGGAAAAAAATCTTGTTTGCGATTTATGAGTGAAGACAAACTCAGCAGTTTTCATGGCACACAAAACTCCATTTTGTTTCAAAAAAAGAACGGCGGCGACGACAACAAATTGGAAACCTGAATTCGCTGCCAAATATTAGCTGCTTTACTTTTTTATTAAGAAAAACGCTGTGGGGGTTTGTGCGATGTACATTTTGCAAAAAGCAGACGTGCTTTGCTGTCAATTCCTTTTACCAGAAAGATCGACGGCGGGACGTTGTTCTTTCTCTGGCAAACTGACCTTTTGTTTTGAAAACTGTTTCTTTCAAGTTATAATTTCTGTTTCAATTTCAACGTTTGTTTGTGAAAATTTAGAGCGACAATTTCTACAGCAATTTTTTCCCGAAGAGTAACGTCGTCGTCGTCGTCAGTTATCGTTATTTTTTCGAACAAAAGAGAGTTTCCTTGTCATGAAAATTGCTGCTTTTGATTTGTCTGCGACTTACAAATCATGAAGATTTTTCCTTTAAAAATCTCTCCGTTTGCCCACGCAAAATAACCGCAAATAAATCACAATATTCAAAAAGATTCCAGTTTTTTAACCTGATGTTCAGGCCACCAGTCAGCTAATACTACAAATTATCCAGGGCGACCATACAATATTTCATTGCAACCATGATGCAACTGCCTACAACATACCTGTCAATAACGACCATACACAAACTGCAGTGTGTGACAGCCATGCTGATTTGTTCAACAAAAGGCAACATTTTACAGAGGACCACACCCCACGGCCAGTCATCGCGAAGCAAGAGAAATGGCGCAAAAGGGACCGCTGTGACGCACAACATCACGTTCGAAAAAGCAAGACTGCTCTGCAACCATCGTTGACACTAGCTTCGACAATTGAAACGTAATTAATAATGTAACGAAGCACAACCAACCCATAGTACTAACCAGAAAAATATCGGCCGCTGTTGTCACCCTTATAACAATCAACTTCCACAGCATTGTCAGATTGCCAACGAGACCTAGTGCCATTATAACAACGTACATCAGCAGAAGAACATATTTTATTGCAGTGTAATTCTTCAGCAGTCCCTCAGAAGTTTCCAAAGGCCAGCAAGTTCGGTTTGCATCGCCAGAAGAAGCATTCAGCTTTGACATGGACATATTCTGCGCCCCAAATATGTAAATGATGGTTTCATTGTTATAATGACTGATTGGACGACAAATTACTGGACCTCGCAGCGCTTATCGAAAGTGCAGGGCTCAGTAGAGTTAAAAAGTAACATTTTGTGAAAGTGATATCGGGTCACAAGCACTAATACGGTCAATTAGTACGTGGTGTCCATGCAGCACAGTGATTCACGCAAAGCATTTAGTCTACCAATTTGCGATTCGCGTACATGTGGGGCTTATACAATGAGGCTATTTCGTTTTTTAAAATTAGTTTAGTTCTAAAAATGTTATTGTACAGGGTGGGCCAAAAAACCTTCCAGGTTCAAACTGCTGTCATTGGTCGTGTGATAAGACCTTTTTGAGCTGAAATTTTAAGCGCTGGTAGAACACGTCTTGTGGTTGTTCTGACTGAATTTGTTGGCTCAGTCAAGTAAATTCAGTTTTTCATCTTAAATAACTTCAGTTTTTTTACGTTTGAGTAAAAGTTTTTCGCAACCGGCAGCCGGCCTCAATCGTTTTATATTCAACGTCTAAAACGTCCCTTTTTTGGTTTTCGTTTGAACTACATACAATACAACAGCAGCAAAAAGACGAATAACTGAATTGTGCAGCAAGAATAGCGTCTCGTTTTTTATTTATCTTCAAACGAGTTTAGATGGGAGATGGAACTGACAGCTGGTAAGAGACTAAGAGTGAATTGATTTAGTAAAATAGTTCAATATCGATAAGACTGATGATTCTCAAAACCGAAAGTCCATTTTAACGTCGTATGACAGCTTCTTCAAGCATGGCAATGTTTTCAATATCTGAAATCCGACTGTGGTCAACCGTCAGGTCTCTTCAGATAATCTCAACTGTGCTTCTGTGACGTTCACTAAAACAAGGCATACTTTGTTAAATCGCCAGAACAGGTGCATTCACTGCTGAAATAAAAGTAAACACGTGACGCGCGCTTCAAAATCTGCATTCAGTTCTATGTGAAAAACAATAACCCAGCAACTAATGAAGTTGCCTACAAGTTGCCTAAGAAACTACAATGTATTCAAATTTACACATGAATACCAATTGCTTAAAAATATCAACACATGAAACGCTGTTGAATATGAAACAAAATATTTACGTGCAAGATGTCATTTGTGCTAACACACTCAAAGTCTTCCGATTTATCGATTTAATTAAAAACGGTGAGATTGGGAAAGTTTCAGACAGCTAAATCAAAAAAGCTTTTCCCTATTATTCGCAGAAAATGAGAAAACATTCCGCCGTCTGTGGCAGACATCAGTAAACTTTCCCGATTTCTTTTTCTATACACAGGAAAAAAAATTCCTATTCTCTGCATGAAAAATTAGACTAGCGGCACTCCTAGATTTTAAATTTATTCCAAACTCAACACTTTTCTATGTTTTCTGTGCTTCATTCGTTTTTTACTTTAGATTCGCGCATTTAGCGATTTCCGTATTCGCAATTTATTCGATTTCAATTACTTAGGTGTGATTTAGCATTAAACAGCATCCGATTTAGCTGTGGCAAACTTTTTCAGTCTCACCGTTTTTAAAGAAGTCGCTAGCTAAATCAGAAAATTTTTTAGCGCATATTCAAAGTTTGCACCAAACAAAGATAAACAGTAAAAGTAGGTGTGTTGCTATGCTATAACCAGCGACGCTATTTTACAAGACGGATCATTCAGGATATGTACATGTATGTGGAGCTGCAATTAATGAAAGTCGAAAACAGGCACATGGCATGTTCAAGCACACTCTGGGACTTGTTACAGATGCACAGCCAAATGAATCCCAACCACTGCCAACCGGAAAATACGGTTTTCACATTGGGTCTTGACACGACTTTGCTTGGCTGCTTTTGTGGTTGCAGAAACTCCGACAAGGTTATTTTTTTCTTTATGATAATCTTCACTGATATCATGAATATTGCAATAAAATTACCTGAGAGCACCAACACGGTAGAAAAGTCTTGCGTGGCACTGTAATTGGGCGAGTTGTGGGCGATTTGTTACACTCAGCTGTATGCACTTTTAAGTTTTTTGCTGTCAGTATCAGCATTCTCCACGGTGCAGAATCAGCTTATGGCGCCTCACCAACCACGCACAGCACGACTTATGTATATGTACATGTGTATGCTTTCTGGCTGAAGGTCAATTACGTTCACAGCAGTAATGCTTAATTGAAGATCCCTGCTGCTCTTCTTGTTATTGCGCCTATGAAGAGTGGACGATATACGATCACACTTTCAGAAGCAAGAATATCACTTACTGCATATCATATTTTCAAGAAAATGCTTTGTTTTTTGAGACAATGTTTCAAGACATTAGTTTGTTGCCGCGTGCACGTGCAGGTAGCTGCAAAAGCTGCATGCACGCACAAGTTGCTGCAAAAACCGTGGAGCGAACTCTGAAATGGAGAATAACGCACCATGCACAATAGTCGGTTTTGGAGTAAGGATACCGCGTGGGGAGTGACATTTTATTTAATCGCATACATAACTACCCATTTGGGAGATGATTTTTTCCGGATTTCAAAAAAGCATAATGTTATCTGATACAAGCTACAATTATTTAAACCAATGCACCATCAAACGGTTGATTCTGCGAATGTGGAAGTAAACAGCAAAAAAATAACAATTGAAAAGTAACGAATAAAAACCACAATAAGCACCACTCAAGATTTGCCAAAAATAATTGCTTCCAATTTAGCTTAGCATTTATTCATTCCACAGGCAGACATGCACGGGAGCCTGTCATGCTGTTCCGAGGCTTAACCAAAAACAGGCATGTCGGCCGTTCGTAACAAGCATCGGAACAAGCATCATCTACCAGGTTACCCCAAATTTTGAGCGGCCAGTAGTCGAATCATCCATTTTTCACATATTCAGCAATTACCCACCAGGTTACCCCTTTTTTGCCGGTTTGGCTATCTACCAGGAATGGGCATGAAGTACGTGGAACACCTCTGTTCGCAGGTACAACTTGCGTCGTTGAAACAAACAGATTAATTTACAAACCGCTGAAGCACATTGTATGCATAACACATGTCACGCGATCCAACTAGATTAAAATACAGGGTGTCCCAGCTAGATGTACAACACTTGTTTTTTTAATTATGCGCGCGTGCGTTGACCTATGTTGATAATTTTTTCAACGTTTGTGAAAAAGACTTCGGGAATTTGTTTGGCACCAGAATTTTTATGTTTCAGCAAACATGGCACAAGTTATGGCAGTTTTAAAAATAAAACCTCATTTTCACAAAAAAATGAACGAGCGAAGAGCAGAAAAAGCAAATCAAACACTCACATACTCAAAATATCAACCGTCTAATTGTGCTCAATGTGCTGGCCCTCTCTTTTAATCAGTTTATCATTTGTCTTTCGAAGTCCAAAACACCTGACAGGCGCTCTTCGTCGCTGATTTCGCACACAGTTTCACCGATGGCCACAATCAGCTCATCGATGGATGCTGGGTGGATCTCATAAACACGGTGCTTCACAGGGCTCCGGAGCCAGTAGTCACACGCTGTGATGTCAGGCGAACGTGCAGACCAGGCAATTGGTCCACCGCGGCCGACCCAGCGCTGGTCAAACTGAGTGTCCAGCCAGTCGCGCACCGGTGGGGGCGACAATTGAAAAATTGTGTATTTTTTTCAAATGCTTATAAGTCAGGTTATATTCAACGCATCGGAACGTTTTTAGTGTCAAACAAATTTCCAAAGTCTTTACTACAAACGCTGAAAAAAATATAAAAATTGGGCAATGCACGCACGCGTATTTACAAAAACAAATGTTGTACATCTAGCTGGGACACCCTGTATATATAGCGTATGCATCATCCGGTCTGATTAATTTTCTGTTCTTCACACATCTGTAGAAACTGAAGGTATCTATACCATGTGAATGTACGTAGACTTCTGAGTTCTGCATATTAAGTTTAGTGTATTATTCCTCAGGTACATTGTACAGGGTGAACCAAAAAAAGGTTCCAATTCTAAAATGCTCTCACTGGCGTGTGCTGAGGTGTTTAGAGCTGAAAATTGGAACACTATTAGAAAACAGTTGGAGGTTTTTCTGACTATTTTTTTTCACGGTATGTTGCCCCTATCACTCACTACAGCAGAATATCTGAAAAACATGAAAAATCGACAAATGTGGTGAAATGCAGAGAATTAATTTAGCTGTTACAAAGACCAAATGATGAACGTTGGTGATAACCCGAGTGTTCGCAACACAAAAAGAGAAAAAAACAATACCGTATACCTTACCCCAACCCCCCCCCCTCCAACCCCCCCCAAAATAATCCCCCATGGGGGATTATAATCTTTGAAACACCCCTCGGAAATGATGAACGTTGGTGATAACCCTTGAGAGTGTTCGCAACACAAAAAAAATGTCCAAATGAACCCCCCCAAAAAAAACCCCCCCCCCAAACCTGAAGAAATAAACCCCCATGGGGGTTTATTAGAGGTAATACGGTACGCACACACAACAGCTTGGAAATGCCGAATGCTCAATGGCATTTGAACAGTCTTTGAGCAAGCTGATGTTTCACTTCGAATCTTCTAGGGTGCGTGAGCGGTTCTGCTCAGAACAGATGCGAATTTCTCTTTTCAAATGCGAAATGTTTTTCTTTTTTAATTCACACAATTTGCCACTCTGCTTTTTTCACCATAGCAGATTGATTGTTTTGTGCAGTGAAAAATGCAATTCCATTTTCAGTCGTTGCGGCCATCATGGTTAAGTGGACGGCAGAAAAGCGAGTCTGGTCTGCCAATTGGTGGGAACATGCGAATAAGTTATCTACAGTGGTTCGCCAATTTTGTACAAAATTCTATTTTACACCGCGTGGCGATACATCAGTTCACAAGTCGGTATGAGCAATGATAAACAGTGAGATTATGGGCGACCGTTGTTTTTCGTCAAAAATCGCTATTTTTTTGAAAATTACACTGTAAAAATAAGCTGAAACGTGTAAACCAAAAAATTTTTAATCACAAAAAAGCTTTCAAAGTGTTCTAACAGTGTTCCAAATTTTAAGCCATGAGGTTCTTGCTACAGCTAAATCAACCCTCTGTATTTCTCCACATTTGTCGATTTTTCTTGTTTTTCAGATATTCTGCTGCAGTGAGTGATAGGGGCAACATACCGTGAAAAAAAATAGTCAGAAAAACCTCCAACTGTTTTCTAATAGTGTTCCAATTTTCAGCTCTAAACACCTCAGCACACGCCAGTGAGAGCATTTTAGAATTGGAACCTTTTTTTTTGACTCACACTGTATATTATACAAACATAAAATCACGTAAAACGATTTTAATCACACTTTGCACTCAATCATCACTTTTCATTAACTTGAGGTCACGGGCCTATCTCGTAACGGTAACCAAGTAAACGGCTGTTATTCAGAGCTGAAATAACATTTTGAGCTGAAACTTACAGCCCTAGAAGAAGTCAAGTTGCCGTTGTTTAGCTAAAATTTCAGCTAAAATGGTCAACGCTATTAATCACAGTGTAGCTGTTGATTGAAACATTCGATTTTGCGCGCGTGACGCAAATTATGTGTGATGTGTGACGTGTGTGAATGCCCTATTGTATTTTTAAAGTACTGAAGTTTTCGAGCAGAACTGACTGACTGAACTGTTTGACACAAATCCCTTTTTGCAAGCGTCTACAAAAAGTAACAAGAAAAATATGTTGAATTGACAGAAATGCTTCAAACATCAAAGGGTTCACAAAGATCCTAAAATATTCAAACAGGCATTTTGCATGTGGCGTAATAACAGCTTCTGCACGTCACGTGTGTGAAAATCGAAAAAAAGATCCAATTTTCTGTTACACGGTGATTAAGAGCGTTGTTGACCGTTTTAGCAAAAATTTTGACACACCAAATGGAAATTATTTTCAGGCTGTAAGTTTCACCCCACAATGTTGCTTGAAATCTGAATATCAACCGTTTACTTTTTTGACGTTTTTATCATCCTGTACATGAATTTTGTTTTTCCTGTCACTTTTTCTCAATTGTGCAGTTTAACAGAACGACAGAAAATAATGAACAACTAATTTTTAAAAGAGATGCGAATTTGAAAACGAAACCGCGTCAATTCTCATCGGGACTGTAAAGTAAAAAACAACATATTCACACTGAGATGGTAGGTGGACAAGTGAAGTTGTTGATGAAACGATTTGTCGATAATCATCAATCACACACAAATTTTCATTTCGTGAAAACTGAACACAATTATCGCAAACTTGCGAATCGTGAAAAAACACAAATCTTCTGTCAGGTGTGTCAAATCGCGTTGTAAACGGTGTCTTAAGAAGATGAATACGCTGTCACACTGATTTCTAAAAAGATTCACGCTCATGTTTGCATAATGTATCTCAAAAAAAACAGAGCACACCAATAACGAGCGGTACCCTTGCTGCACATCTATTGTTGCACGGTTGACCGATAGTGCCAGTACTGAGAGTCCCACAAAAATTGATATTATGGAACACGGACAGATTGAGATGAGACGAACGACAAGAAATTGTTACGATAAATTTTATGAGCGATTCGGAAAATTTATTTAAAAAGCGTATTTATTCAACAATTTTCTCTGCGTGCATACAAATCTTCCTCCACATGTAATCAATGTGTTCAGGACAAAACACAATGGGGAATTCTTGGTTATGCATCCGATCCATGCGTATTCGAAATCATCATTCAAACAGTGTAAAAGGCGAACAGACACATACAGTGAAGATGCCCGACAACCACAATTCGCCCGAAGCTCTCGTTCGTTGTTCAATAGTTGTTGCCAGACGAGCGAATGCATAATGTCCGTTGGTGCGGCAATCAGCGTTTGTACATGTTGCGCAACAACGCAATACACTCTGCACCCGAAACTCGGTCACCTAAATCCAGTCTGTCTGCCTGCGTTGTACATCCCATTGGCCACAGGTGGAGATATACAATGGAAACTCCTCGCCACCACACAGTACAATCAGTAGGTAGGAGGGGCATTCGTTGTGCGATCCCGTCGTATATGCACTGATAACAAACAATGCCTGATGGGCATTTGCGCATGTCGCCTGACTGCGACTGATACAAAGGTCGACCTCTGTGCTCGGCACGTTCTGGTAGCCCACTGACCTTGTTCGCACCGGACATCCACGCCAGACAACATAAACATACACACACGTTCAGACAGCACGCAATGCACGCAAGAAATCACATGTTCGCATTTACACATAACATTACATTCGCGTGTAACACGAATCACCTGCATGCCCCCGAAAAACTACAATTGACACCCGTGAACACACATAGGCACTATGAAATACACATGTGAAATGTAAAGTGTGTGTGTATGCAGCACAAGTTGCGCAATTTTCGGTCGTGGCATCGCACGGCATGTGATGTACATCCGATGCGCGCGATCGCGACGGAGAAACTTTCCAGTGACACCGCCTGGCAGTGCAGTGCACAGCGTCGCGCGTGCGGCAGTGAATCGCCGCCGAGCGGACCAAAGGCCTAAGGATCTTTGCGCACTTGTAATGACTGGCACGAACTGGTGCCCCAGTGGCCATCAGCTGATCTCAAGTGAGCAAATGAAAGTGATCCGTGCCTGGCCGCAGCACCACTGCGCCCGCGTACCATTCGAAAGTTGTCACATCGCGATCGCGCGCTCGTGCCAGCACCACACTGTTACCGTCGTTGAAAGTTGCTTCGCTTTAACAAATTATTAGCTCCATCAGTAATTTCCATGAATTCGCTAAAACTATTGCAGTCGCGATGAATAAAACCTGTTTTTTACATTTTCAGAACCCGTTGCTGTTTTTAAACAAAAATTCAACAAAGTATACAAGCATTCAAGGACATCAACAAGCGTTCGCTACCACTGCCTGGCATTGAGCCAAATGGTTGGCTTGTTCATAGTTACCAAAGCATAGCCGATATTTCCGGATTTCTTTCATTGAATCCGGCACCGTATTTCATCAGAACTACGTTCAGTTAATTGCATCCTCTCACAGTAATGTCATAAGAATCGAAGTTTGAGAAAACAGTCACGCCGTACAATATTCAGAACACACAACTGAAAGCGAAACCATTCTGCCATATTTACTTGCACCGGCCGACAACAGCAAACAATCAGCCACAAACAATCAACAGTGCCTGCCGCGTGGGTTTGTGCGCGACGACGGATCCCTGGAGGTGTGCTGCTGGTTGTCACGAAAAAAACGCACAACCCTACTGCACCATACCGGTGAAACGCGCGTAGCAGCCAACAGCAACAGCGACATTCGTTCTGGTGAATACGAGTAAGTGATGAACAAGAACTGGTTGTTGAAGGGCAACCAGTAAGCAGGACGCACGCATGCATGCAACCATTACAACACATGCACGCATGCAGCTGCCTGCACGCCTGTGTGATGCACATCGCGGCCTTGACAAGTTTTCTGCGCTGTCCTGGCATGCTGCTTCGACCGTGGTGTTCGCATATACTCAGGCTAGTGTGGCCAGCGACATTATTTCATCGAATAGTTATAACGAATATTGTCTTGCCAAGCGCAGATTTCACTTTATTTTATTTTCAATAATGCTGCGCATGTATTAAAGTTTCAAATGCGTGATTTTCACATTCGCATATAGTTTCGGCCAGGCGTTCTGCTTTTTGTTTTTTTTTCTATGCTTTCTAGCTGAGACAAGTTTTCAAGCGCATCGGCGTAACCAGTGACCAAACATGCGTGGCAATCACTGCCAACCCCGTGGACATCGACCGTTAACGCTACAATGTGTGTACCAGTGTGCCGTAACGGAGCACGCATCAATGGTGTTTCACTATTATTTGCCAAAAAAACCATCACGTGCAGTATTTTCTGAACAAGAAGCGCGCAGTTTGAAAAACATACAATGTCACCGAACATGCTCGCAACAGCATAACATGTGTCAGTGGCCATCAGGTGCACGCAGCTGGACATAACCAGTAATATGTCAACGTTCCCACACACACA
Source organism: Theristus sp. LFF4_11 (assembly GCA_030248135.1). Taxonomy (NCBI): domain Eukaryota; kingdom Metazoa; phylum Nematoda; class Chromadorea; order Monhysterida; family Xyalidae; genus Theristus; species Theristus sp. LFF4_11. The sequence continues at coordinate 17,960 of JASANC010002644.1, read as the reverse complement.
TGCATGCGCTATCATGCATTTTTGCAGTAAAACAGCAGCGCGCAACAAATTTTGAACTTGACTTTGACTGGTAAACACTGAATGTGTTTGCTAAAAATGTGTTTTGTAGCAGTTTCTTTCTTGTATACATAGGTACATACATATAGGCTGCATGTAAGCTGCGTGCTTCTGTTTTTGCGTTTTTGTTCTTAAACTTGGTAAAGTTCTCGATTTCGCAAACCAACGCACAAGTCTCAGATAACCAGACAACAAATCGCTTAAACAACACCTATTTTTAATCTTTGCTAAGATACAAAAGCAATTCACTAACCCAGTTCATGGTGGACCAAAACTAAAATTTGACACCCAATATTCCCGACCCCTCAGGATGAAACTGCCATCTCAAATACATTCGTATAATTGCAGTCCAGCAGAAATTCAGCAAACGGGTAACAATGACCTTGTTCTGGTGACCAATACGTCCATCCATGATAGCTGTGGTCACACTGTTACAACTTGCACGCTAATACTTTGATTACAATTTAAGTTTTTCAAACAGCCCCAGCCGACTTTTGGGATTAACTATGGTCATTCGTACACCAAATCTGCCGTTCCAGTGTGATTTTGAAGATTAGCGCGACTATTGTTCATGCACAATGTATGGTAGGAACATATCGTCAGTGCCTGTGTGCAGGTGTCATCCGACGAAAATGACAAACTGGCAGCTGCCAGCCGGTGATATTAAAACTGATATGGCGGATGTATGTATAATGAATGTAAGAGCGTCACGTCACGCAAGCGCACGTAAACGATGACAGTGACATACGAGTCAAATGTCTACAAACGCCGACCGCACTCAGCTGGCCAGATGCATGTGCGTGCACATAAGGCAATGTCTCGTTGTGCTGATGATATGTATCACTCGCATACAAAGTCTCTCTCTGATGACCCAAATAGTTGTAAGTTGTAACGAACCCTCCGCTATAATGTCCTGCCCTCAATTCACGCATGGCGTAATATTTCAATACAGATGATCACTGTGCAAGTTGAAAACGTGCACGCATAGCGCATGTTATTCACGACACACAATGTCCATGCGTAACAGCCTTTGTGTTCAATCGAAACATCACACAAAAACCACAACCATTTCCAAGGTTATTTCGGACACTGCATCGATTTTGTGTTGAGCCGATCAAAAGAACACCAGCAAATTACCTTTCGCCGCTGATGACGCCATTTGCCATTTGTGTTCTGGTTGCCACATACACGTAGCGCAGTTTTTTACGGTTTTTGTGTTTAAGAAACCTATAATCCTTCATCAAAACTTGCTGAAAACTACGAAAAAACTTCCGCTGGCCTATCATCAATTTACATTTTACAGGTGTTGCTCTTATTCAGAAATTTAAGATCCACTCATTTGCGAACTCGGAATAAGTACAAGTACATACACGTTGTTCATTTCATTTTCGAAAAAAGAATCACTTGTCACTTTTATTGCTGAGATGACCCTGTGCAATGAAGAAGAACAGGAATGAAAGGAAGACCTTCTATGATCTGTTCGGTAAAAATAATTCTGACGATATTTCACGGAAGTCGGATGACCCCCGAAACGGTGAAGTAATCGCAAATGTTACGTTAAAAATGGCGCAATACCTGGTGTCGTAAAAAACCATTCGTCGTGTCAAGCGACTTGACCTTTTTATGTTCAACTTTCACACAACACTTTTTTAATACTTGCGCTAGACAATCCTGAATCTAACAGAGAAATTCGTCTTCCCCAATTGTGAGCAACGCAAACACTCGCCCTTTTTAAAAATGCAAATAGGCGTGTCGGAGTAACAAGGATTGTGACAATTTGGTTTCACTGCGCACTGCGGTTGATCACTTTCCATCGGTCTGTAACAACAACACTTGGACGAAGAGTAACAATCTTCAGTTTTTAGCAACTCACACTTCATACTTTACTTCAGCGATTAATTTCCAATAATTCAAGCACTAAAAACTCAAGAGAGAATGACAAATGACGAAAGAACACCTTCTTCACCTGGTTAAAACTCGAAGCACTTGAGGCAATATATTTTGGAACATAAAATCAGCTGGTCAAGCAGCGTATTCCATTATCCGGAAAACCCAAATCAGTGTTTTTTGTCTGCTTTCAGGCCGAGCGATGTCACTGTACCATAAACTAAAACTAAAAGAACAATGCCGCATACTGCCCACCGCGAGCCTCGGTCAAACGCAGCCAGACGACATGCATCAGGCAACCTCAATCAGCAGCTCCACCGGCATCTACGACGAACAAATCACACAAATGACATCAAAACCCACAAACGCAGCGACGACCGCTGCGTGCAGTGTCATTTATCCGCAAGCGATTCGACCGTGTACTTCACTGACTCCAGAGCAATTGAGTCTGCTGTACAGCTATTACCAACAGGCGGCTGTGGCAGCAGCTTCTATGGGGTTACAACAGCACTTACGACCGCAACCACTGTCACAGGCTTCACCGCATTCAACACAAGTGCTACAGCACCACGCTGATCAGTCGGCATTTACTCGACCAACCGCACAACAGCAACAAGCACACGTAACATCGGTGATTAGCCGTGGCACAAAAAAAGGCACCGATTCATTGTCGCCAGATTCGAGCACTAGAAGTGCAGCAACTTGTGGCGCTCACGAGCAGACATCGTCGTCAGCTGAACAAAGTGTTGATCTGAAGGTCTATTTTTTAGCTCACAAGTTATTGTCGAACCTAAATCTTTTTTATTTTGATTACAGCATAATTATTCACTGACTTCTTCTATTTCCAACAGGTATCACCTCGGTCGGAAACCAACAAAACGTGCAGTTATGACGAGTCGACGGAAAGCAATTCAGGTGGTGCCGCGAATTCGAACGATCAGAATTATTCAATAACTCTAAAGAGCGGTCAGCGATTAGGGCGCAAATCGAGTCAACCGAATGCTGAGTCAGTACGAGAAAAACTGCAGTGGCTTTCACACTATACACCAAATCCGCAAGTGAGTTCGGATTTTTGCTTGCTTAACTGTCTTTTTGCCTGAATTGCACAGCAAACTTCAATGTTTCAAGGCCTATCTGAGTAATCAATCCACTGGCAACAGCACAACCACGAAAAATGAGCGAATTGACCAACAAGTGCAAGATGACAACGAACACCATCAACATCAACCAGAAACAAGTCCACTGTTGCGTGAAACGCTTCAATCATCCGACCGACCCTCTCCAGTCGATGGAAGCCAATGGGCAGGTCGTCTCGATGGACATCACCCAGCGGCGTTGGTTGCTGTCGCTGAGTACATGGAAGAAGATCCGTTAATGTGTGCAATATGCAATGACAAGTCTTCCGGGCTTCATTACGGCATATATACCTGCGAAGGGTACGTTACACTTTGTTTTTAAGTTGCAATTTGTTTGCATTATCAACGTCAAAAGAATGCGCTTCGAGTTTTTGTGCCTAAAAAATTCACACATTTCAATTTCAAAAAGTTATTCGCTCAATTGCGTTGCCAATAATCAAAAGAGCATGAGTAAAGTAGAATTCATATGAACATCCCATCGTTTTCACACCAGATTACCATGTCAGCACCGATAATTTGGCACGAAAGTATGTCGGTGGTTAGACATTTTACACGGCACGTGCACATCTATGCCTGTGCGCTTCTCGCGTGATTAATGCGGTTGTTTTTTTTTCATACGCACACAAACTGCGTCTATACGTGTAATTTCCACAGACAAGAAATCATCGGGATTTTCAATCACAAACACACGCGTACAAATCTGGATGAACGCATTACGCAAATCGTATGTGTATTTTGTACGTTGGCCGTGAATTGACTACGGACTCATTTTAGCCGTATTCATCGTCTAGGACAACATGTGACGACAGGCTGGCGGAGAAGAGGTTTTCATCGTCATACATGTGTGTATCCATTGTTCTTGGTGTGATTATTGTCACAGTTTGCAGCGACGTTGCACTGCAAAGTCGCGTGTTCCTGTGAACAGCATGCAGGAGTTCGCAGTGGGTGCTGTGCAGGTTGTGTTTGCGACACGCGTGCGCACGTGCACACACTCGCACCATCCTGTAATCATAAAACACAACGCGCTACGCCGGTGACCTGGTTTATTTTTGGCGGCGACATTAAAATGCGCCCATTTTAACCGAGCCATTTCCCAACTTAGATATGACGTACATGAACGCCAGGAGAGCGCTATCGGACAATTATGACAAAACGTCTTCCTGCACGCCCGTCTGAGTGATACAGCACATATCACTACTTTTGGACAACGCAGTAGTACATAGCTTTGTTCCGACAAACCAATCACGCGACGCTGGTAATCTGTCGTGCATTTACGCTGTATGTTCGTAGTTTGTAATCTATTATCGGACGGCCTTCCATTTTGATACGTTTTGATCTTGTCGCTCTTGTAAAGTCTCATTGTTCATCCAATGCAATGACGTCCGTTCCTATCCTATCCGTTTATGACCAGTTTACAACACAATTCGTGTTACTTGTCGTCGTCACGATTCATGCATTTTACAAATCTCAATGCCAGAACATGGGTCGATGCAAAATATGTGGTGCCACGTCTACGGTCAAGCGATTATTTCTTATATGCTATCTTCGTTATCAATCATTTTGTCACATCTCATCTAGAATTTAGTGGCTAAACTTTTGCGCAACTTAAAAATATATTCTGAAGGTAAACGAAACTGATTTTTGTAGCATTCTGCATATTCCTTTTGTGCTCCTCCCCAGAAAAAATAATACAAACTGTTGCATGACACATAAATGAGCGACAATGAACTGCTGCAACAATGGTCCTGGTGACAGGATACTACTCTTCATGGTGAGCCCAAAAAAACGGAAATTTACTTTTGCATGTATACGCGTGGTTGTGGAATTTATTTTAATAGCGCTGATTTTAATTTCCAGTTGCAGTGTTGTTGTACTCATAGTCATTGTTGCAGACAAAACAAAGTGCAAGTGCACACTGTACAGTATGTTTTGTGAGGCAGCAACGTCAGTGCATATTGCAAATTTTCAGAGGCCGCCAAACACCGTTTTGCTATTTGCATTTTGCACATAGCATTGTCGTTAGCCTTGAAATTGTTTCTTCAAACCTCTAATGTCTCATCAGGTAGTCTTGTAACCATCTCATTGTGTAGACTAAAGCCACTTACTGCAACCAAAAGTTTCATTTTCATGTGATGTGCTTACTACCAGCACATAAACAAAACAGGCATTTTTCCACTTCCCGATAATTTGAAATCAGCAAAACTGAACGTTATCTGACGGCAGTTTTGCGCAAGAAAATGAAAAACAAAACTAATCAAAATCTTTTACACGCAATAAATTTATTTTCAGTTAATTTCGGATAACTTTTGGGTGTAAAACACCGCGTTCAGTTTTCTGCTATGCGGATTTTCCACAGATCCATTAAACTTTACTCAGTTTCTTTTGCAAAAAAAATAGAAGAATTCGCTGTTGTACTTTTTAATACATCAAGCTCCTAAAGGTTTATAAATTTGCCACGGCTTAAAATCACGCGGTGTTCGTTCGCAACTGCTGAGTTTTAGTGAAGACGTGCACGTGCGCAAGCCGAAACAGTAGAAAAAATACTGTTCTATCACTCTACGCACTCAGTTTACCGAATAGTACTGCGGGTGGAAGCGATAAAATACATTTAAACACAAATTTAGCACGTGTTACTAAATTCTACAACACTGAGTGCAACAAATAAAATTTGATGCAGCAGTTCCAATAAAATAAACGTTCTGTCAGCGAGTGAAGTTGTTGCTGTTGCGCTCGTTTAAACGCATCACGAAACTTATGTTCCCATAATCGGGCGTCGTTTCTGTTTTTCCTTTTTCAGCACGAAACATGAAATCAATTTTCGCACATTTCCAGCATTCGACAATTTACAATTACAACAACATACGTTTAAAAAATGTACATGTGCGTACGTGCATGTATCTATGTTTCATCAATACGATCACAGCACAATGAAGTAAAGAAAGCTGAGAGAAGTTACACTATAACTACTTCGCGAAGCAAACGAGCGATATTCTTCAGATTCTGCTGTGCGCTTTGGTGTAAAGTTCCAAATGTTATATCTAGATACTTTGTATGCACATATTTGCTACACTTGAAGTAATGGGCAACATTGGAACGGTATGTTTCGTTTGATGGAGTAAAAATATTTGAATGGTCGGGCATTTCAATTCATTGCTTCAAATACATAAACATTATGCATTCTAGTTCCTTTAACTTCAGCTGTGTAACATTCAATTATAGAATATAACTTACCACACCGCCTCTATTCTCTTTGTTCAATTCATCCAACATGTTTTAACTTCAGCAACACAGTTGTTACCATGTGTGCATATACTTAAAATGTTATGCCGCTTAAAAATTTCAAGTTACTTTTTTTTCTTTCGTCAGTTTAAACTTAAAAGTAGCTACTTTTGAAGTGACCAGAACTGAAATTAATTAAAAATTATTGCCGTTTTATGTTGCAGGTGTAAAGGATTTTTCAAACGCACGGTTCAAAATAAGCGTGTATACGCTTGCGTCAGTTCGACCGGCTGCTGTCCAATCACTAAAGAACAGCGAAACCGCTGCCAATATTGCCGCTTTCAAAAGTGCCTGCAACAAGGAATGGTTCTTGAAGGTCCGTTACAAATTACAAAAATCCAGATTTCAGAGTATCCATGTTAAATACAAAAAAATGTTCCTTTAGCCGTGAGAGAAGACCGAATGCCAGGCGGCAGAAATGGCAGCGCGATTTATAATTTATATAAAGTAGGTTATATTCTTCAAATCAAATTTTTACACAATAAATCTTGTGGTCTAAAAAAAGTAGATCCAAATTGGAAAACCACATGCTATAATTCTTTAATTGTACACTCTTTTCTAGTTGAAGTACAAGAAAACTCGTCGAATGCAAGCGCTCTGCGACAGTTTGTTGCGAAATCGAGGGCTAAACCACAACTCATCAGCCGTATCTTCATCCAATAGCACACTAACATCTGTGAGTTCACCTGATTGAAAAAAAGTAATGAAAATTGTAGTGCTGTGCGGTTGAAATGATTCCAACCGAATTACTATTATCAAATTCTTTTTGCTTCTGCGACTCAATACGGTTGCAGACGTGGAAACGAAATTACCTAGTTTCATGACTTATGCGGCGAATCCAAATTGCCTACATGACACGGTAGAATCTCGGAGATTCGGGTCACTTCACCGAATTTGAATTCCCGCGCCACGCATACAACTGCGTTGCCATCTATGCACGCACTGAGTCGCAGAAGCCACAAGAAAACATGATAGAATGTGTACATTGTTACAGAAATACACTATACTTCCCATTTTCTTAGCAGGATGTGTTAGCTGCAAATTTCTCGAATGTTACCGAAGCGAGCACGGCAGCGTTGGCGCAAGTTGCTGCGATGAGTCCGGCAATGCGAAAAGCTGCTGTGATTAGCAAACGATCACACCAGCAGCCACCAGTGTCAAACAGTTGTGTGTCACAACCAATCACCACCGCAACGTTGGACACGATAAATAACACAACTACCACCGATATGCAACCATTAAATCTAACGACAAAATCAACTCGTCCCACAACTTCGGCTCCACTACCCGCAGTGATAAGTAACGAGGCATGCCATTCGCCACCACCGCCAATGGCAATTTACGGCACAGATTATCGGCCAACAAAAAATTTGATTCAACACCTGGTTGATAGCGATCATTTAAATGAATTGATCAAGTTGCGCGGACTTCAACCATTAGCCGATGAAGATGCGACACAACGACTCGCACAAATTGGAGACGAAATCGTTGAACGGCTTGTTGAATGGACAAAGAAATTACCGTTCTACAACGAGTTACAAGTGGATGTGCACACTCAGTTGCTGACGAAACGTTGGGCAGAACTCGTGCTGTTAAGCACATGTTTTTACGCAACCACTAGTCAAACAAATTGTGATCATCAGGAAACGGAGGATACAAGTGGTAAGGCAAAAACAGTATCGATGGTTCTGACACTTCCACTTCTAATAAATTAATCAATTCTTTGTTGTGCAGAAGCAGTATCAAGTACAACCCCCGATCTGCGTTGCGCGCAACCTGCGGAAAGTGGTGTCTGCTCGATTGATGCAATGGTAAACGTGTCACTACTCCGGGACCGACTGTCAGTGCTAATGCGTCGCAACGTTCCGCTTGAAAACGTGAAACGAGAAGCTGGTGCGCTCGTCGAAAAATTCACTGATCTCCTAAACAGTTTTCGCCGCTTGCGAATGGACCTTGAAGCTTACGTATGTCTGAAAGCGATCACTCTTCTTCATCCCGGTGAGTGTTTTTCTTGTGTGTGTTTCCTACAATCAATGATTGACACTTTTTTGTTGATTGAAATGGGCTGATTGATTGTTAATTGCTAATTCAAAAATTAGTTGAAAGTGGATACGAGTTCTTAGTATAAACATCACAATTGACAGGTGACACACCGATGGATGGTCGCGTTTCGCTGATTCAAGATCAGTTCGTCAAAGCACTACAGATTCATCTTAGTCAACAGGAAGATGGCGCCAGGCTAACGGATATTCTAACTTGGCTACCGATGTTGCACAGCGCAGCGAGCGTTCTCCTGCATTCAAAAATGTTTTATGTACCGTTTGTCCTCTGTCGGCATACGCCAGCTCCGCAAACAACGTCGGAAATACTGTCCGAATCAAGCGCTAGCAACAATAACAACAACAACAACAGCAACAACAATAACAACAAAAACAGTGTGGTGCCACCAGAGTCGTGCAGCACAACAGTTGCAAATCACTCAATGGACACAAAGCAAACAATGGATCCTGCTGAGATACAGCAAACGTCTTTGGACAATCATCGAGTACCAGTGGTAGTTGCATCCGCCACTGCTAACTAATATCAAGTTTTGTTCATGAATTTTTTTGAACATTCATAGTTATCATTATGTACAGTTATGTAAGCTGACCACACCAGGAGATTTGCTTCATATTTCAAAAACCGTACCTCATGCATTCTATAACTGTTAAGTTGTTCTTCCGGCACCCTTGTGTTTGGAATTCAACATAGATGTTTGTCACAGTGGAGCTTTTTTATTGTTTTTTTTTGTGTTCGATAGTGCCGTCGGCTTGGCGTTTTCACCGTGGTCTCGATGTGTTAAACCATTTTTGTGATAGAAGTATTTCTTTCGAAATGTGATTTACAACTCCTTCAAGTTGATTTAACTATCTAACTATATTTAACTAGCGTCTTGTTTCATGAATTGCCAAGTTTGTGATATTCGTACTTTTTGTTCCCTATTACTATATGCAGCTAGACGTAAGCTTAGCATTTCAACGAAACCTAGCAAGGTTGACGTAGACATCGATGCGAAACAGTTTGGTAGTGAGCATTACTTACTTTTTAATATATTCGAATTTCATTAACTATAGTACTTGAAACTGATTAACAAAAGTGTTTGACCCGGTTGAAGTGTACAGACTATTTTTCTTGGACAACGAAACTGATACGTTGCATTGCATTCATTCTACTTAAAGAATTTCATTCAACCGAAATTACAACTAAAAGAACAGGCTGTACACAATTGCTCTTACTGAAATTTCATGTTCGAAGATATGCAAATTGCAGCAAAGTTGTTTTGTTTTTACCCAATTGTCTTTCAATTAAAAGTCTTGTAGGAACATTTTTTATTTTAGTTTTAAAAACCTTTGAAATGATCTAAATCATTATGTTAACAATCATGTTTTTTTCGAATGTTTATCAAAATAAACTAAATATGTTTCTTTTTTATTAAAAATACAAATGTAAATCATGCGCGGCTAGTCAATGTGCCTTTTGTGAATTTTTGATGCAAACAGTAGTTAGCATGCTTTTTATTAATAATAGTACGAGATATAGTCGCTGTTTTAAATATGAATTCAGAATAAAAACTATCTGTCCGTTATAGTAGAATATGGATGAAAAGCAAAAACACCAAAAATGATGATAAAGCCAAACAACTTGTTAAATGCTCGTCATATCGACCGATCCAACAGGCACTACAATAAACCCACTGCACGGAGAACTAAGCTTCTCCAGCAATAGAACACCATGGTTACCTTCTGTCACCCCTGTGATCATTTCAACCGTATTTGTATTACTGGAGAGCTGTTTCGTATATCCACCAAGGACAAACAACTGACGATTGTATCGAACTAATTGTGCATATTGACGACCGGACACCATTGATCCGACTATTTGCCACTTATTTTTATTCGCGTCATACACTTGACATGTTGCCAGCGGTAACTGCTGCGATACATTTTGACCGCCACAAACCAACCATTCATGACTGTTGACTTCAACACTGGCGAAATCGGTGCGCACGTGCGGCTAGAAACAAACCGGTTAGCCGGATGTGATGGAAATTTGGAAAAAAGTACATTTTTAATAAAAGCGAAAAACACTGACCATTGGCTGTAGAAGGAGCCATGAATCAGAAAAATCGTTGTAGGAATATACTCCCGATGATATCTGCGAGTTATGATTAACTCCACCAGCAAGGTACATTCTGCCTGCAAGCAAACTGAAAAATCTGATTTTCAAAAAATGTTTGTGACGCATCTCAAAGCAAATGAATGTAAACATATTCACCGTTCAATAACGCGGCTGAATGTGAAGACAAACCAATGGGCATGTCCGAGATACTGGACCAAGTGTGCTTGAACAAATCAAACCGCTGACAAGACCTAAGAGCACCATGCCATTTATTTCCCTTGCCACCACAAATGTAGATGAAGCCACCAGGGATCCGTTTTTGCAGCACAGTTGACATTCAACAATTCAGCAGAAACATTTATACTTGTCTCGAAATAAAAATGAATTGACCACTCTTGTGACCTGTTTCTAACCTATCGCAACTAGGGTTGGTATGGAAAATAAAACATTTTTTCTGAAAAAAAACAAATTCTGAAGAAAACCTTTTTATTTTCTGTTTTTCACTTGCAAAAATAAAAAAAAGTCTTTTACCTTCAAAATTTTTTGAAATTTTGGAAGTTGGAAACCATTGGACGATGTGATACAGCATAATTGTCGCGACTTTTATATCCTAACTGTCTGTATTTTTACACACCTTGCGTATTTCGTGTTATCTCACATGTCTGGAACTCACTGCTTGATCTTCAGTCAGTGTTAGGCTGTAAGTTAGTGTGCTGTAACCATGTGCCGTAACCTGTGGCAACTGTTGAGATGTTGAATTGTTCGTGACTGCTCAACAGTTCGGCTCAACCGGACTGCGCAGCTGTGACTAGCGACTGAATCGGGCTGGTCGTGTGCACCGGCGGCGTAAGACGTTTGATCGTGCTGCTGGTTGTTTCTGCGTCCAGAAGTACTGCCGGATAGCCGTATTCGGCATGCTGTTCGTAAAATTCCTTATCGTCGTCTTTAATGTAATGTGGCCAAATACTGAACCCAGTCTTTAACAAGGTTACAAATTTGCTCGACTGAATTTTGTAGCTGGTGTAGTTCATTGGTTAACTGGTATCTGGCGTTGCGCAACTGTTGCAAGATGTCCGCTGGCTGTCTATCTGTGTCTTAGAACGAATCGAATGACGGCAGGATGCCAGGTGACTTTCTAATTGTGGTCGGCGAAGCGCGGCATATTGCGTCGAAATGCACCGGACGCCCAGACGAAATAACTTTCTTCATTGTTCAGTGAATTCAAGCGTTGAACGGTTTCGTAAATTGATAGTTACACAGTGTGTGAATAATGTCACGTGTTTGGGGATGCCAGATGTTGTAGTCGTATTTTATTCGGTGTTTCATTATGTTACAGCTTTACACTTTGAAAAGAACCGAGTTGCACGGCACACGGTTACAGCACACTAACGTGCAGCCTAACACTGACTGACGTAAGATCAAGCAGTGTGTTCCAAACATGTGAGATATACAAATACAAACATTACACCGGGTGTGTGAAAATACAGGCAGTCGCGACGCGACAGTAATTGCATTTTGCAAAAATCAAGATTAAGCTGTGTCAAGCTCAATTTATGCTTCGCTCTACTTAAAAATCCAAACTGTATTTCTGATTGGTTCCATGAGTCAAATTATGGAAACCGTGTGGTGGGAAAAAATGAAGAAATACAACCGGTTTTTTCTTGGCAATATGAAAAACCGGTGTTTTGCCATCCATAATCGCAACCAAACGCAAAAAGTTGAAAGACCACTGGCTTCAGAAAAACGGCCCAGGCATAGCGACGGACGTATGGCAACAACGGCCGACAGTCAACGCATCCGGAGATATCGCAGTGTTGTTGTAGAGCGGATCGTAAACTTGCAAATGTCGAGTCGGTTGACCCATCGAAGTGATACAGCCGCCAGTGACGTAAATGCGACCGGCATAAACACTTGCTGCCGAATAGTACCTGAGCAACTCATACACAAATATTGAAAAACTACCCAGACAAAGTAGCAACAGTGTCAATGATCGATGGCAAGATTTGAAATCAACGGCTGCTTACAGGGGCTTCAGGGCTGTTTGCACGACACCGCTGGTGAATTCAAACGGCGTGTAATGTTGACTAAGCTGACAATCACCACCATGTAACAAGATGCCACGGGGGAGTGCACTTTCAGAAAAAATGCAACCAAATTGTCGAACCAGAACAATAATTAGAAACCGCGTAAATTTTGCGATCATGGTCTTGGTGTAACAAAAACGAAATTGCTACAGCACCTAAATAGCAAATGTAGTTTTAATGCAATGATCCAATGGCAAAAGTGTATGTGTAACAGATAGTACCCAGGCAGGATCGCGTTGTAAAATTGGCTGACTGGTTATCAAAAAAACTACCAAATTGCGGTTGTAAAACTTGCTGTACTTTGTGTTTCGTGGTTTAAAAAAGCACTGACCTTTTTAATCAGCAGATTCCAGGCTGATAAGTATGCGTTTTGTTCTTCTTTTTTCTTGTTCTTTTTTCGGTTCGTCAAACAATAATGAGTCATTATCAGAATTTATCTTTTCAAGTTGCATAATTGAGAGGGCCATCAGAGCCTCTTAATCACACACTTTGAGTTTCCTGTGTCTAAGGGGTTTGGCAACTACTATACTACTACACCACCATACCACGGCACTACACTACTATACTACACCACTATACTACTTTACTGCACCACTATACACCTACAATACACTACTATACTACACCATAAAACTACCATACTGCACCACAAAACTACAGTATCGCGAATTAATAAGGCAGTTCTTGTATTCTCCATTAAGGCAGAGTATTCTTGTATTCTCCATTCTTGTATTCTGTATTCTTTTTTAAAGAACGCATGCTTTCTGTGCAGAACAGACTCCGCCCCCACAGCGGATTGCGGACAAAAGGCCGTTCGTACCAAAAGACCGCACATTTTGAGATTTTCAAAAAAACAAAATGCACATGTGTTACAAGACCACAGCAAAATTATTCACTGGGTTGCCGAAACTCGCGCCTGTGGCCAGTTTTATAAAAGTGAGGAGTTGAGGAGTTGAGGAGTTTTACTCACTTTTTCTCTCTACTCAGAAGAAAACGGGTTTTATAAAAGTGAGCAGTTGAGGAGTGAGGAGTGTTTTGAGGAGTAAATTTACTCCTTAGTTTTTGTTCGGTTTCATAAAAGACTCCTCAACTACTCAAAAAATCTTACAAGTCAAATTCGACTTGTAAAAAACTGAATAGCATGTTTTTTGGCGGTTTGGTTTGATTTTGTCGCCGGTTTTGATGAAAAAACACGATAATTTTTGGTTTTCTTCCATTCAGACTTGGTTTACATACAAGCAGAAACAGAGACAGTGAGACGGAAAATTCACCGCTGAAAAAACGAGAATGGCGCTCGGAGTAGTTTCGAATTGAGGAGTGTTTTGAGGAGTGAATTTTTAACACGTGTTCCACTCAATTCACTCCTCAACTCCTCACTTTTATAAAACTGGCCACTGCCACCTGAATTTTTTGTTCAAACGTTTTTGCAGTGTTTTCCTTAAATGTACAGAGATTGGACTTGAAGATTAAAAAAAAGATTGTTCAAAAGACTCCACCGTCGGAAATTGAAGAATCCACCTTTTAATAAAGGCCTACGAAGCCTTTGGTTCCTTTCCTTTAAACAAAGGCTTACGAAGCCGAAAGTTACCTGCAAGTCTTTTCAATTTGAAAATTTCAAATTGTAAGTAAATTTCAGAACTTAACACGCACTCAGCAAATAATTTGGCTTCGGTCTTTTGGCATGTGCGGTATTTTGGTTCCGCGCCTATCTGCGGTCTTATGGATGTGCGGTCTTATGGCACAAAAACAGAAAAGGCACGCAGTATTACAGCTCAGTAATTCAAAAAAACGGCCATCTCAAAATTCTACAGTCTATCTGGATAATATATACAACTCACTGATTGGTCGCTATTTGGTAGTTTACCGATTTAGATTTTTGTTCGACACGAAAGAAAGAAACCGCTTAACAATCGAAAAACAAAGCATGATTTCAACAGAATACCGTTTACAGACCAATCACCGAGTTGTATATTATATATTATTCAGATAGACTAGTTTTGAAATTCCCACAATTGAAATGAATACCACAAATTTCGAACACGCACGCACAACTGCCAGTGTGCCCAGGGTTGGCAACAGAAAAAACAGTTTTACGGAATCTCAACTTTTAAAATTTTAATGTTCATTTTAAAAACGCGGAAAACTTCTTTTCTTAAAATATGTTTGTTTAAACGTGCCACTTTCACGGAATGTATCCAAAGCATGCAAAACTTTGATTTAAAATGAAGACGAATGTATCGAGTTTGGTTGAAATCAAACACTTCGTTTGTGGCTAACTGGGTTTTCTTGCAACTCCGACCCCGTTTTTTCTTGTTTCGCGAGCTCCATATTCTGCGAAAAGAGACAAGTTTAAAAAACATTCTGTGCCACAATAATTCTGAAGCTTCTTCTGAAACCTTTATATAAAAGGCTTGTCTTAGGAGACCTACAAAAACTTTACTTGGTTTTAGGATTTGACTGGCTGAAGTTTTTTTTTTGCAATCATGTGATTGCGATGGAAAGCAAAAGCACTGCAAAGAAGCAAAACAATTTTTGTTTTGCCGTTATATTGCCCCTAATTTTGGATTTCATTTCATTTCATATGCCGAATGAAACTCGCGATGACCCAGAATGACCCAGAAACTCGCGACCGACCGGAGTCACTCCCAGATGTTACCGTATTCTTCTTAACAAACCACACAAATTTGCCATTCGCGTTCTGTTCCTGTTCAAAGCTTGACGCCGTCGGCTACGAACGACAAAGTTTTGGAACTCAGTTGGAATTTTTAGAAAGTTTTGGAATTGCGCATGGCTAAGCAGTTTTGAGTTCAGTTTCTGGAAAAGCTCAGCTCAGGTTAGCTTCAAAACATTTTGACCAGTCAGTCAGTCAGTTTTATTCTGCAGTGCACGGCATAATACCAGAGAAGTGTAAGACACCATGAGTAGGCAAGCCAAAAAAGTTGACCAGTTCTTTTCTTCATTCTGGCGCACGTTTAAGCCAAAACTGAACCCGAAATTGTGTTATCTTTATAGAAGAGGCTTGGCTTTGTTGAAGAACACGCTGCAAAAAAAAAACAAAACTTCAAACATGCCCAGCCTAATTGACAGCAAACAAATGTGCTCTGAAAAGGAGGCAAAGCAATAAAGTTTTCTGGGCCGCGCATGTTCTACTAGCTGCAATTTTCTGTTCTGGGTCGCGTTTGTGCATTGACCGCAAAATCACTTGAACTTAATTTTTCTTTTAAAATGATTTTTTTCCACCGGATTTAAAAACCAATATTTTGCCAACCCCAGTCAGATCGCAGCATTTCTTGTGTATTTCACAAAAAAAACTGAACAACACCAAACAACGATTCTGTGTATCACAAAACAACTTTTCACTTACCCCGAGCAACAGCAGCGGTCGAAAATTGCAGAGCACTTCGCCTTCGCTTTTCCGAACTTCAGTTGCACTGCTCTTCCTTCATTGAGAAGAAATCCGAAAAGTCGACGGCCTTTTCTGAATAAAAGAACACAAAAAAATAAAACATAAAACAATCTGAAATGTCACTTGATACAGTCAGGCATAGTTGTTTCAGAGCTGGGGGTTTGGGAGGGGCGATATAGATTGCTGGAGCAAATTTTCCAGAGGTAGCTGCAAAATTTTGGAGGGGGGCGCGGGGGGGCAACATAGTTGTTCCAGAGCCGGGGGTTGTGGGGGCATAGTTGTTCTAGGGGGGGGGCTGGGGGGCCGGCCCCACCCCCAAAAATTTTTCGAATCTATCTCTATCAGAGAAATTTTTTCGGCTCAGCTATTATCTATCTTAAAAAAATTCTCAGCCAGCTATCTATCGGAAAATTTTTGTCTTCGAAGATATAAAATGAGTCAATTTTTGACCAAAATTGACAGTTTTTGCTCGAAATTCGTTAAAATTTTGCTAATTTTAGGCAAAATATGCATTTATACTTGATTTTTAACATACTTTAAGCATTATTTTGCTGTTTTTATAGCTTTTTAGCGTTTTGGGTATCTATCTATCTAATATCAAAATTTTGACCGCCCCCCCAAAGTCACATGCCCCCCCCCGCAACCCCCCCCCCAAAATTTTCCAGCTATCTATCTATCTAAAAAATTTGCTCCAACGTGTAAAAAATGTTTAAATTCTTTTTAACTTGAAAAAATCCGATCAACTAACCAACCAACCAACTCACAATTTCAACGTAAAATGCAAACAATCTACCGATCAATCATTCGCCAAGTGCAAAACACCACACCAACCAGTATCATGGCCGACAGCCGTGTGATGCATTGAATGATCAGCATTCATGGGCATCATCATTGCATGCTCATGATGACTATCCATCTGTTCTGCCGTATGATTTGCGCCACCCATCAGTTGATGGTGTCCGTGGTCGTGGTGGCCACTATGATCTGAGTCGCAGTCAACGCCGGTGTCGATGCCAAGCACATCAAGCCACACCATCTTGAAAAAAATTGGCTCTCTGAATTGTGCACAGTACACTGAAAACAACACACAACTGAAATGACCGCTTCAAGCAAGTCTGCAGTCAAGTACCACTACCGAAGACGAGGGGAAATTTTCAGGGGTTGGGTTGACCCCTGTCCGAGAGGTTTGGGACCGTGGATCATTGCCCCCCGGGGCACCCGAGACCTCCGCGTAGGGTTGTTAAACAAAAATGAATTTTTTTTTAAAACTCGAAAAATTTTCCTCTAATATGCTCTGAAAACCTCAATTTTGGCACAATTTTTCGAAAGTTCAACAAAAATTTTCTTTGATTATACCTCGTAAAACCTTTAGCAGTCGATTTTGGACCGTTTTACCGACTGATTTTAGGCTACGACAACATCTGCGATGAAGTTTTTGAGCGTCCCAAATAGGGTTGTTAAACAAAAATGAAATTTTTTTTTTTAAAAAAGTGATTAAAAAAAACAAAAATGCCGATTTTTAAAAAAAAAAAATTCGAAATTTTTTTCTCTAATATGCTCTGAAAACCTCAATTTTGGCACAATTTTTCGAAAGTTCAACAAAAATTTTCTTTGATTATACCTCGTAAAACCTTTTAGCAGTCGATTTTGGGCCGTTTTACCGACTGATTTTAGGTTTTGACAACATCTGCGATGAAGTTTTTGAGCGTCCCAAAGCTTAGCCTACCATTTCCGATGCAGATAAGGTGACGATCTGCCTCGCAGAGCGTCCGATTGTGCTCGCTGCTCCGTTTGCAAGCGCTACGTTGTCTGGTTGTTGCTTCGTGTCGTGTCGTCGCGACACCATCAGAAGAATTGATCGAATTTCAAGGCGGTATGTTTGTCCTCACTTCAGCATTAGCTTAGCTGGGGACAATTAGTGACGTTTTGGAGGTCAAACACAAGAAGAGGCAT
>JASANC010002642.1:0-17478 GCA_030248135.1 Theristus sp. LFF4_11 | reverse complement strand
ACAAAAACGACAATTATTTATCTGATTGACAGCTTTTATTCGACACATTGTAAGTGTCAGGCATATGCACAAGGAAAACCAGTTTGCAATACCAGCAAAGCTGCCCACACAACCATTTATCTGAACGACGTCATGAACGCCTCGCGTACAAGCTTCGGAAATTTCGCCACCACCAGATCGTATAAGTCTTCGTCGGTCATAATTTCGTTCAGCAGACGGTCGCGCACTAGTGACGCGGTCTGTGTTGCCTGCAAACGTGAATTGTAAACCCATCACCAACCAATCAGCTGGTTGGATATGTTATAGAGTTCGACTGTATAATCAATCGGTCGTTCAGTTCAGTAGGTTAGGTTAGAAATGGTAGATTTATGCAATGCCAATCAATTATCGCTTTCGCATTGCGTAGCGCAAACGATTACACACTCGGTTGTTGTGTGCTTGTTCCCATGGAATTGAGAAATGGAGTTTTATTATCAGAGAAGGCAAGTCGACAGTTGTTTGTCATAATTACAGCTCAAGCCAAACCAAAAGCCACCGATATCAAAAATAAACGGTGCAAAAAACTCGACACGGCGACAATAAGAGCAACCATCTGATTTTTTTGAGAGCGCGTCCGAAAGCAAGTTTGTCAATCAGCTAGAGAAAGGCAAAAAAAGTAAAAGAACAAAAAAACACTCCACTCACGACGCTGCAAGTTTTCGTTTCACCGTCACGAAAGTCATCGGCGCCAACGTCGACGTGCTTCATGCAGCCGGTACTGACGTCATCGCCAAGCGAACTGACGTCAATTGGCGACGGAACGCCAGCTGACTTGGAGTGGCCGAGTGTCGCTGTTGAACACGATGATTCACTGTGATGCAGTCCAGGTGAGTCGACTCGCTGCTCAATGATGGCCTCAGCCTCAGCTGATGGTTGCACTGCAATTGCCAGAAAAACGAGGACTTGGCAATGACCTATTTTTTAAACGCGTCCCACTGAAATGACGTCATGTGCCGCAAAACATGCGCTTGTTGTTCACAGCAAACGAGACTTTCCGTTTAGCCGATTTCTTCCCGTAAACAAATGGTGAATGTCGAATCAGTCACACCAAACTGACATTTTAGTGCCTGTACTTTGACAAGCGGGCGGTATGACGTCATTTTAGCCCGGACACGTTTGAACAAATACAAAATAGTAAACAACAGCTGAGCTTCGGTGACGCTCCTCGCTTCAACTGAAATTGAAATTCGCTCCATTTCATTGCAGAAAACTCGGTTATCATCACAAACCAGCAGCATCGGATTGGTCCGTCTGCAACAGATGGTCGTCCGCAGCGGTACAAAGCTGATTCACGAGTTTCGCTCGTTGCTCTTCCGCCTCCAATTCGAGTGCAAGGGAATCGGCGAACGACAACTTGCGCCCGTCAGAGTTTTCTCGATCGACAGTGGGAGGAGCGAAAACGCCAGAATCCTGGCGAGCAGTTTGCGGTTGTTGTTCATCGCGCGGTTGCGCGGTGGCCGATGATTGGTCGATTTGTGGATGCCGTTCAAAATCGTCGACCATTGATTGACTACTCGAGTGGTTGTGATCGGCGTCGCTTGCCTGGGAAATGAACACAGAGCTGAATCAAATGCTCCATTCATGTTCATTGCAAACTTCAGGCGCGTCGGGGCGGGCGGGACACAAGATGAACAGAACAGCGCAAAGATTGCAAGTAAGTTTAGTCGAGTTGGGTACATTGCGCACAGACCATATGGCAAGTCCCTGAGTAGCTACATAGGTCAGACCAGAATGAAGAGATCGTGAAAAAGCGGAGTCAACCAACTTCACTTTTCGGGTCAAAATTAAAAAAAAAAAACTTAAACCAGAATCATGGTCAGAGACCGACCGGTTCATCAAAATTCATCGCTTCTCGACTGCCGCTGCGCCCGTGCCGACCAAGAGCGCATGCTGCCAACACTGACTGCTTCTGCAGCGACGGTCGTGTCGGCGGCGGATACACAGTCGACAACGGCACGAAATTCCAGTCGGAGTCGGCGGACGACATCGAATCGCTCCGAAGCGACGGGAAATTCTGCTCGGTGTTTGCCGGCGGCGGTGGAGCGGACAGCGGTTGGGTAGTGCGCTTGGTTTTTTTCGTCGCGGTGCTCATCCGTTGTTGTTGTTCCATTTGTGCGTCCTTGTGATTGATGACATTCAGCACTTCGAAATCGTTCGGTCGAAACCAGCAGCCGCGAAATGACACCCTGCACGGAGAGCACAGCTGAGTTCCAAAGCCACGGGATGGCTGCCTCTTGCTGATCTGCTGCGCTGCCGTTGACCTCGGCTTATTGGCTGATTGGTTTATTTACTTCTACTGCGCCCAAGAAGCAAATCGGATTCACAAGTTGCAGTTTGACCGCCGACAACTCACCACTGTTCGCTTAGCATAAAAGGTGAACATATTTCGTCTTACCACAACACAAAAAGCAACCATTCAGCGCGCTCAGTTTCGCAAAAGCAGTCAGCTAATCACTGCGCATGATCTCGTTTGAGAAAAACAGTGCCCGTACCGATCTCCAACCGTCCAAACATTCGTCACCGGGCGCTTCTTGTTGCAGCCAGCAATACGACCAGCCTTGACGCGCAGCCGCCTGTGCTTTGTGAACGAGCTTGACTCGACGATCGCGTGACCGCTGTGCACTTCGGCGACGACGCCTAAGTAAAATAGAATGATATGGATTTTGTGTCGTTCATATTCATTTGATTTCGCGAACCGCAGGAACTCCGAGAAAACTGCAAGAACAGCGTGTGATACGGAGACCTTCAATGCATTATGCCTGTCTCTGTTTAGCAGCGTGCAGCAACAGACCAGAAAAAAACCTTAGCTCGATCAACAAGCCATTTGGAGTCAGACCGGGGTGCTGTGCAGGCCGTGCACTCGCCACAAACAGTCTGCCCTACTTTGAACGCACGCATCACGTGCCCGCAAACCAACCAATCAACTGATTGCCTTAAAGTTCCAACTGCATGCAATACCTTCGCCACAGACGGTCGCACTCAACGGGCAGACAAAGTTCGCCGACAAGGCACACTGCGCGAACATGGCCGTGACCGGCTTCGTTGGTTTCTTCGGGGAGACACGAATGAACAAGACTGCCGTGCCCGCTCGGTAGTGATCGCGCAGCGAGTCGCACTGAACGAATATACTTTGCAGTGAAACTTTTTTTAGAAGCACGCCTGTGGAGCGTCATCCTGAGAAAGCATATGCACACCGTGAAAATGGAGAACATCGAAACTTTCCAAACTGCGAAAGACGAAAGAAACGGATGTCAAGATGTCAAATAGGAACTTGTTTGATGGACCGGTTCAGAGAATTAATCAGTGTATTCAATCCACAGTCAACTCTATAACATACCCAACTAACTAGCTGATTGTTTGATGCATGCATTCTGTGCATGGACTGTTGTAAAGGCGGACATTGCTTTGCACAGAATGCACGCATCCACGTGATCATCAACCAATCAGCGAAATGTTAGAGTTAGACCGTAGTTCAGAAAACGCGGATCAGCAAAACAGCAATGTGTGTCGTCGTGTGTCGTGGGCGTGGCTGCTTCAGGTGGAAAAACTAAAACCTTCTCGGCGACGGCGTCACCTTTTTATAATTGGCCGAAACGGGAAAGTAGATCCATAGCGGCAACTTTGCTTGTGTTTCCACGGTGGAGTCAGCGGATGGCCAATAGGCGATCATTGCCTCAGAATCGCTCAGGACACGAATGACGCCACGCTGTGCTCCAATGTGTTGTCGATCAAATGGAATGTGCTGCGCACTTGCAGGAGACCCTAAAACGGCGTGAAACTACAGTCATGATGATGAGGTGATGCGATTTGTCCATGTACGAATTTGCGTTTCTTCGGTGATTTGATACAACACCTATGCCCTACCTACTCAGGAGTCTTGTTAAAATTCGATCAATCAATAACTTCAGTCACTTTGTTTGCATGTGCTAGCACTGCACACATTACAGTGTGTGTGTGTGTGTGTGTACGGTCATTGAACGAACGTGAATTTTGAATCTCTGAGAAAAAAGGCTCTGACTAGGTCCGCTTGGCGCCATGTGCGCACTGGTGAGCCGCAGTAACGCGTCGCTACCTTCTTAAGCGGCAGACAAACCGTCTGCATTGAACATTGCTCAGCAAAGTGAGCACAGTTTTTGACAGTCAACCGTCTTTTGCCACAATAACGAGTGGGTTCGAAAGGTGTCAGCAGATAATTTTTTTTAAATAGCTTTTAACAATGTCTGTCCTGTTTTCCAAAAAACCAAGGGGCTGCTGCGCGGCACCAACAAGCAAAAGCGCGCCTTCTCGCTTTGAAGGTGGTCGAAAAATATCGCGAAAAGCTTGGCTGACGCTAAATTGGTGCGGACGACACCTTTCCGCACGGGCGACAAGGAAAACAACAACAAACCTGGTGTACTCAACATAGTTGTTCCAGAGCCGAGGGGTTGGGGGGGGCGATATACAGGGTGGGCCAAAAAAAAGGTTCCATTTTCAAACTGCTGTCACTGGCTGGTGTTTCAATATTATGAGCTGAAATTTTCAG
This sequence comes from Theristus sp. LFF4_11, assembly GCA_030248135.1. Classification (NCBI taxonomy): domain Eukaryota; kingdom Metazoa; phylum Nematoda; class Chromadorea; order Monhysterida; family Xyalidae; genus Theristus; species Theristus sp. LFF4_11. Next base: position 12,917 of record JASANC010002642.1, on the reverse strand, counting down.
CATTGATAAAACATGTGATGCCATTTTTCTGACAAAATTTTTATCCAGTTTGGTCAAGTAGATTCAGCTTTACAGCACAATGTTTAAAAATTCCCAAATTTTCAAAAAAACGGATTTTTAACCAAGAATTTCACAACGAATCATTGCTCATAGACATCCAAATCATCATCAAGGTTTGTCGTCCGGCAGCGGCTGGATTGAATTTTACGCGAAACTGGCGAGTCACTGCAGAAAAACTTTCAGATTGCTCCCACCAGATGGCACACCAGATCCGTTGTTCTGCTGTCCACTTAACCATGACGAAACTGCAGAAAACTGAAACTGAAACACTGTTTTTATTCAAACCGCAGAAAAACTTTTCAAAAGAAACAAATTAACACAGAGCAACACAGAAAACAAAAAGTCAACTGAACAATTAATTCTTTCTGTCGCAGTCGCATGGCTGCTGACTCGAGTCCGTTGTGAAACATCAGAATTTCGCTCGAGGTGCTCAAATGCAATTTAAGTGTGAGACCTTTCCACTCTGAGCGCATGATTTGAACCATCACGGGTATCCAAAAAGACCCATTTGTCACCTTCGCAACAGTTTCAAAATTGAATCACGCATCTTGATACTAATTTTTTCTTGCACTCATTTCAGTCCAGTCAATTTGTTGATTTTTCGAGCTTTTTAGAAAATTTGCCACAGTGAGCGCTAGGACTTATATATCGAAAAAAAAATTTTGTCAGTAAAATGGCAACACATGTTTTATCAGTGCTGAAAATTTCAGCTCATAATATTAAAACACCAGCCAGTGACAGCAGTTTGAAAATGGAACCTTTTTTTTGGCCCACCCTGTAGATAGCTGGAGCAAATTTTCCAGATAGCTGGAAAATTTGGGGGGGGGGGCGCGGGGGGGGGGCATGTGACTTTTTTTGCGGGGGGGGCATAGTTGTTCTAGGGGGGGGGGGGCTGAAGGGGGCCGCCTCCCCCCAAAAATTTTCGAATCTATCTCTATCAGAAAAGTTTTTTCTGCTCAGCTATTATCTATCTGAAAAAATTTCTCAGCCAGCTATCTATCTGAAAATTTTTGTCTTCGAAGACATAAAATGAGTCAATTTTTGACCAAAATTGACCATTTTTGCTCGAAATTTTTGAAAATTTCGCTAATTTTAGTTAAAATACGCGTTTGTACTTGATTTTTAGCATGTTTTAAGCATTATTTCGCTGTTTTTATAGCTTTTTAGCGTTTTAGCTATCTATCTATCCAATTTCAAAATTTTGACCGGCCCCCCCAAAGTCACATGCCCCCCCCCCCCCTAGAGATGTAAGGGTCCAAAAAAATTTTTTTTTTAATTTTTTTTTAAAAAAAAGTAAAAAAATGAGCATTTTTTTTTATTTTTTTTATTAAAAATTTTTGAAATTTTTTCTTTAATGTGCCCTGAAAATGCCGTTTTTGGCATAATTTTTCGAAAGTTCAACAAAAATTTTCTTTGACTTTACCTTGTCACTTAGTCTTCAACGCTGCAGGTGGTATTCTGGATTGATTTATCGACTGTTTTCAGCCTTGGTGAGTGATGATCGACTCGCGCATTGAAGTACTTGAGCGTCGCAAAGGCTAGTTCAACAAATTCCGATGTCGCTAAGGTGAGATAGAAGCAGAGAACTCACATTTACGCATCGTTTTTCAGGATCTCGAAAGGTGGAAATTGCACTGTCTGCCACTGCAAGCGTAACTTCGTTGGTTGCTCGTTGCTGTTTCGCCTCGTGTCGTCAGCATGATCACACCGGTTTGTTGTGGAACTTGTTTCCATGTTATTTGAGGTGAATTGAGAGGCAAAACACGAGACGTGATGTCGTCGGTGGGAAAATGGGGTCGCCGAAACCAAGTCTGAAGTTTTCACCCTCCTCCCATATGAGTGGGGGTCATATGGTAAGTCGGTGGCTCCTCAGATGGTGATATTCGGACTCCCTGAAAAATTCTGAACAACTTTCATTTAAAAAAAAATGTAAAAAAAATTTTTTTTTTTAAAAGAAAAAAAATAGAATTTTTTTTCTTGACATCTCTACCCCCCCCCGCCCCCCCCAAAATTTTTCAGCTATCTATCTATCTGGAAAATTTGCTCCAGCTATCTATATCGCCCCCCCCCACCCCCCGGCTCTGGAACAACTATGGGGGGCGGTCAAAATTTTTAAAATTTGATAGATAGATAGCTAAAACGTTAAAAAGCTATAAAAACAAGCAAAATAATGCTAAAAATACACTAAAAATCAAGTATAAACGCATATTTTACCTAAAATTAGCAAAATTTTCAAGAATTACGAGCAAAAAAGGTCAATTTTGGTCAAAAATTGACTCATTTTGTGTCTTCGAAGACAAAAATTTTCAGATAGATAGCTGGCTGAGAAAATTTTTAGATAGATAATAGCTGAGCCGAAAAACCTGTCTGATAGAGATAGATTCGAAAAATTTTTTGGGGGGCGCCCCCCCCCCCCGGCCCCCAGGGCCAGCCCCCCCCCCCCCTAGAACAACTATGGTACTCAACACAACAATAACTTCTTCGACTACACAACTGAAAGAAACCAATCTCACATTTCACCAGTGGCGCTGCTGCCGTTGCTGACGAAGCTGCAGCAGCCACCGCTTTGGCCATCTCTGCGTACGAGCACGACGACATCGTCGGCGTCGACGTTGAGAAACGCTGATCCGCATCCGCATCCATGACAAACTGCAGACAACAATTTCGTTAGGCATAGTTGTTCCAGAGCCGAGGGGTTGGGGGGGGGGGGGCCGATATAGATAGCTGGAGCAAATTTTCTAGATGGATAGATAGCTGGAAAATTTGGGAGGGGGGCGTGGGGGGGCATGTGACTTTGGGGGGGGGGGCCGGTCAAAATTTTGAAATTTGATAGATAGATAGCTAAAACGCCAAAAAAGCTGTAAAAACAGCAAAATAATGCTAAAAATACACTAAAAATCAAGTATAAACGCGTATTTTATCCAAAATTAGCGAAATTTTCAAGGATTACGCGCAAAAATGGTCAATTTCGGTCAAAAATGACTTCGACGACAAAATTTTTGGATAGATAGCTGGCTGATAAAATTTTTTAGATAGATAATAGCTGAGCCAAAAAAACCTGTCTGATAGAGATAGATTCGAAAATTTTTTGGGGGGGGGGCCGGCCCCCCCCAGTACCGTGGGCGGGGGGGGTGGGGGGGGGGAACACCCCCCCCCCCAGAGCACCCGAGACCGTCGGTTTGCCTACATTGCTAAACCCGAAGCGTGGATTAACTCGATTTAAACTTTTATTTCAGTTAAACAAAGGAAGAGAACGTGTAATAAGAAGAAAGAAAGAAAAAAGAAAGTGTGTGGTGAATAAGCACAGTTTGTTTCGAAGAGGACGAGAAGAAAAGAACTTGGAAGACAATGTATTTTTTTGAAAACTTGGGAAAAAACCAAAATGTGTTTTTTCAGAGTTGGTTTGGTACTATAAATCTGAATTGAACTTTAAACAAACAAGTTTGTTTTTGTTATTAGTTTCCTTCAATTCAATTCAATTTTAATGGTGAGTCCGTTGACAGATCGAGTCCATTCCAACTCCATTCTGTTCAATTGCACTTTCTCGTCGCTAGTTTTTTTATTTCTGCGCAATAATTTTGAGGTTCCATTGAAGCACGAACAAGCAGCCAGCGAAGTTCACCGATTCGAGTGTCCGCACGGTCGCACCGATCAAACCAAACGTGGTTGTTGTTTTGCGTTCCGTTCCCCGAACCCGACTCGACTCGACTCCGCTCACGGCCGCTGCCGCACTGCAGATCAATTAACTAGCCGCAACACTATTTTTTCGTTTCACAAAGCGGCGACTTGCTGCTTGTTCAGTCAGCATGACGGGGTAGTTTGCAACGTTCGTTCAAGATCTTGAACAGGTCAGTTTTCTTTCAAACTTGTTTTCTGTTATATCTTTGTCTTGTCTGACTTTTTGACAAAAATATGTTTGAATTGAGAATAAGCAATCAGGGACGTAGTGTTCCAGAAAGGGGGCGGCGGCGGCACCATTTTTTTTGAATCTGTCTATTTTTTCTGTCCAGCTTGGGGCGACTGAATGTCTTCATGTGGCAATTCAAAACAGCCAAGTGACCCGCCCTGCGCCCAGCCCTATTTAGGGGAGACTCGGATCACTTTGCCAATTTTGAATTCCCTCGTCGTGCATGAAACTGTTTGTTTACCTATATATGGGCGCATTAAGTCTCGGAGTGACTGTGCATGACTGCATGGAATGAGAAAAAGGTTGTTCTTAGGAACCGTTTGATCCAATCGATTTTGTGGAACGCTTGGCCTGGCAAATGACGGGATCGACCAGCGAAGAGACAAGGAGGAGGAGGAGGAAAATCGTTTGAGGAGGAAATTTACAATTTGCAGGTGTGGAGCATACTAATTTTGGCTCGCTTCAATAGTTACCATTATTTCCAGTTACAGTTTTTTCTTCCGTCAAATGAGGACATCTTTGGGTAAAGGTGCATAGTTTCGAATTTGCCAGCAGCAACGTCTACCAGTTCTGCAGGTGCTCAGCGATCAGTACCAGTCGAAGATCAACCACCTGCAGAATCAGTGCCGCGAAGACGAGGAGGAACTCGCGGGCTCGCTCGATAAAGTGCATCGTGAGAACCAGGAGGCCATCGCAAGGCTGAAGGTCTGCGCACTTTCTTCTTTTTGCATCTTAAATTTTTGATAGTCAATTTTTTGGAGCTTTGCCGGAAACCTACTGGAGGTTCAATGGTTTGCTCTCTCGGTGTAGGGGTGAATGGATGAATATCTGTCTGGCCATTAGCAAGCTAGGGTTGGTTAAAAAAACCGGTTTTTTATATTGCCAGAAAAAAACCCGGTTTTTTTTCGTTTTAAAACCATAAAAAACCGAATGCTTCCCAGGTCCTAAACTTTCCAGAACTTGGCATCTTGAACTCAAAATAGGAAATACATCAAAATTAGTGATTTTGAGCAGCGTAAAATGCTGTTTTCGGCATACAACCGACCCAATTGGTTATTTTTTGCCACCCAATGCTACCCAATTTTTTGTTTCAAATCAAATCAATTTCGCTTTTATTGGTTTCCAGAGCAGCACGTTCAATAAATTGAAAACAAAGACTGGGCAGTGACTGTGTAGGTGTGGGGAGCGGGGAGGGACGATTGCAAGGAGACCGGATAGCTGAACCCGATTAGGGGGCGAGATTTGCAGAACTGCAAAGTGAAACCGGTAGCGGATTGCGTTCGAAAAATAACATTTCATCAGTTACCCTTTGCAAATCGACAACATCGTCAGTCAGTCTGCATACCTACCTATGCAATTAGTTTAGCAGTCACCTTGTCTTCATCGTATTTCACTTGAGCCTTGCCACAAAAGCTTCTGCAAAATGATGCTTCACCAGTTCAGTTCGACACAGTTCACTGCACCGTTTTTTTCAAAAATATAATTTTACATTTTATCAATCAAACGAATAATTTGATTTTCGACCACGAAGGTTAAAAATTTTTAAGGTAAAAAACCGGTTTTTTATTTTTTCAAAAAAAACTGAAAAAAACCGGTTTTAAAACAGAAAAGAAACCGGTTTTTTTCCTGTGCCAACCCTAAGCAAGACAAGTGTTATTGTGGTGATCATTCATTCATGCCGTTCATTTCGTGTTATTTGATTCAATTCCAAATCAAAGTGACAAATTCCATTCAATCGACAAAAGCTGGACAGCAAGATTGACTCCGTCGCAACGAAGATCGTGCAGCTGGAGAATGTGAACGCGCCACGGAGTCATGCGCTCGACGCGCTCACGCTCATGAAGCACTTCAACGAATTTCTCGCCGATCAACCGCTCGAGAGCACTGTGTTCACTGACCGCGACCGAGTATGTTGATAGTGGATATGCAGGGTGTTGCTTGTGGGGTCAATATGGTTTTGCTGAGCCGGTTTGTTGAACAAATTCTGATTGCTTAGGACATTGTAAAGAATGGACAATGGAAAACATTGAAATACCCCGAAAAACAGCTGGCATTTTGTTCAAAAAATGATGCGCTTTCGTTTAAGCTCTTGGAATCAGCGGAGATCGTCCAGAAACTGTACACGGTGACGCAGGAGTTGAGCGGCGACAAGTACCAGAATGTGCGCACGCGTGTCGAATACAAATACAATGAAATTGAGAAACTGCTCTGCGTCTGCGAGGAGTTCATTCGTGCACAGCGAGCGACTCAACATGATACAGCCGAAACAAAACCACGAAACGAAGATGAAACAGATCGCTGCGGTGCTGTCGAACTTCAAAGTTCGCCGTTTCTACCAACACTCCAACTCCATAACATATCCAACTAGCTGATTGGCTGGTGATCACGTGATGCATGCATTCTGTGCAGACATTGCTGTGAAGAGGCGGAGTTTTGACCACGATCACCAACCAATCAGCTAGTTGGATATGTTGTACAGTTAGACTGTAGACGTGATCACGTTTTTTTCCCAAAAAGTCGGTTCTGCAATTTGCAGAAATTTAGCAAAAAAATTCTGCAAATGAAATTTGGTTTCTGCAAATTTCAAAAACATAACGAAAATGGTTTTTGTGCTTGTTTAATGTCATTTTTTTTCGTTCTGAGCATCATTAACGATGCTCAGAATTGCAATTGCCAATTGCATCGTTTTATCGCAGAAGTTTTAAAGATTAAAAAAAAAGGAACACCAAAACCAAACCAGATTGCCAAACCAACCAAATCACCAATCATTCGTTTCAAATTCAACCTAACAACAACACAATCAATATCAAATGAAAACCCGTCATTGCTCAAATCCCGCAATCAAAGCGATGGCTTCGGTCGGTTCGACGTTCTCAAAGGTGCCGTTCACGTTGTTCGGTTTGATTTTGTATCGCCTCTTTGTTTTCATCCCAAGATACTGCATGCATGCTTGCCTGCAGTTATACTCGGACCAGGGATATGAATTCGTTCGCATTTGAATCGTTTCCATTCGACAGCGATACTGCCCTTGTCCGGCAAAATTGATGAATAAAACTGGTGCAGATACAGCAGATCGGCATTTCCGTACGCCAGCAGCTGTTCAGATCCATCCATCTCAGACGGTAGAATATTTTGGCAGGCTTGAGAACGCTGTGCGCGTCTTCGAATCGGTTGCTGAGATTCTCGTCAAGCTCGACGACAAACTTGCGCACCTCCGCCAATGTCTTAATTTTGCATCTTGTGTTGTGAGAATGATGGATCACTTAATTCCAAACAGAAAGCCTAACAGCAAACAATAATTTTCAATTTGATCTGATTCTGTTTTGTTTTTCGAATTCGAAATACTCCGATTTTATTTACGAAGGCAAAACAAAACGCCAATCATTGCGCTACAGCAACCGCCGAAACAGCTGTTTTTGACAAAAAACTATTTGAAATTTCTTTCATGTTGATGTGAAACCTCAGTGAAGCGCCAAGCACAAAATGAATATTGCAGAACCACTGTTTCTCCAATTTGCAGAAATCTGCAAAAAAATCTGCAAACGTTCCAAAATTTCTGCAAAAAACCGACGTTTTTCTGCAAAAAACCAGCGTTTCACTGAAACAATTATGTGAATGAATCACATTGCTTTTTTGTTATAATTTTAAATTCGCTTTTTATTCCTGGTGTACCAAATCTACCGCCGATCTGTAAATAATGTTTGTGTTATTTCAGAACGCTTGCTATTGGTTTTCTTTTCACTGAATTTTTTGATCAACAACATGTTTGTATGATTGGTGGGCGTCCGATCTTTGTGCAAGTCGGTTTCCGTCATTTGGGTGGTGCAAGGCAAGCAAGCCTTATTTATTGTTTTTTGTTGTGAAACGTGTGAAGTGTTTGTGATTGAGAGAACGGTTTTTGAAATGTACCGTATTACCCCCAATAAACCCCCATGGGGGATTAATACGTCAGCGACTTTTAGGGGTGGGGGTTTATTGGTGGGGGGGGGATTATTGGTGGGGGGGGTTTATTTTACAAAAAAATCTAGGGGTGGGGGTTTGTTGAAAAATGGCAAAAATACATTGCATGGCAGGCAAGAAAGTCGCAGAAACTTCTACTCTACATAGAAATTTCCTTTTATAACAGCCTTTTGTAATGAAATTACTATTAACTCACCCATTTGGGGCCTTTGGTAGCACAATTTCATCATTTTCACTGCAACCAGCCACTGAATTCGCTGGGTATGTGTTTCAAACAGGTCTCCAATAATCCCCCATGGGGGATTATTTGTGGGGGGGGATTATTCGGAAACTGGTCGGGGGGTGGGGGTTTATTGGTGGGGGGGGATTAATGGTGGGGGGGGGGGTTAATGGGGGTAATACGGTATGTGAAATGTGAAAGAAAAATGTAACGCAGTGTGCGAATTTAAAAATCCAGGTGATTTTAGCTTTATATGACAAATCAACAATTCGTGTAGAAATAATGCTCATACTTTGAAAAAAAATAGTTTTGTTGCTTTTTTGCTTACGGATTTGGCACAGCACAACACAAGCAACCATGAGTGACACGACAACAAACCAATCAAATGTACCACAAGAAACAAAAGAAAAACGTTGCAAACCAGACCAAACGGTGAGGAATGGATCACTTTTTCTGGCGTGGCTTCATTTCTTCGAAACACGGCCTTACCATAACTTGGTTCTTTAAGGATTGTGGTATTCGTGACCCTAAACTAAACAGGAAAACGTACGTTTACCTCTGTACAAAATGAAAAACATTCACGACATACCGTACACAAAAATCACCAGAACTACAGAAACCAACTGAAACAATCGAAGTGGCGCAACAGAGCACAATGTGCTGCGCACCACCAACAACAGTGCCCCCCCCCCAACTGAACACCGAAACCGAACGTTACACACCCAAAAATAGCCGACGGCATACGCAAACGCTTCGCCACTGCCGTTGAAGCAGCACCATGTGATCGGCGCACTCATCGGCTCGCTCGTCTTCAGTTTCGTGCGTGCGTCCTTGTCCCAGAACGAGAAGCGACCGTCCGAACCGACGGTGGCCAGCGTGCCGTAGACCGGGTGCAGCGCGACGTCGTTCACCTGTAGCAATTGCTGACAAACAATCAAACGGTTTTGTCATGCCAGCTTGTTAGGGTGGCTGCCAGAGACGTTTCTCTCCGATCTCGTCCATTTGGGCCTGTCTCGGCTCGCCAAACTAAAAAAAACCGTCCTGTCTCTCGTGGCAACTCAACAGCCTGTGATGATGCGATGCACTTTACAAACAACTGCGAAGAAAATACGGAAACTTGTTTCGCATCCACGTTTGCTCAGAACAGATCAACACGTTCAATTTCTGATTTTTCCAACCGTAGATCGTTCAGCATTCGCCCTGATATCCATGGCAAGGTCGCCAATTTGAACATCTACGAGCTAGCGACAACTTCAGTGAACTTATTCAACAGCAGTACTCAGAAACAGAACGTTTTAGGACGCTCATTCAGTTTCCAAGCGTAGGATTCCTATATTTGCAGGATGTATTTTGTTGTCTGTGGAATTATGTCCCATGAAACATTGGGATCAGAGATCGGCTCCTGCTCCGGTTTAGCTATGTAGTTTTACGGAGACCGTCGGGTGGGGGGGTGGGGGGGGGGGCACCGTGCCACCCCCCCCCCTAAAACAGGGCACCCCCCCCCCCATCGTACCCCCCCCTCGAAAATTTGGCCGACACCCCCCCACCCCCCCCCCCCATGAAATTTTGTCTGGCGGACACCCCCCCAAAAATTTTCTGCACACCCTAAATTTTTTTTCGAAAATCATGATTTTTTGTCTATAAAGTCCATAATATAAGCTGAATATATGATAACTTGACCATCTTCATTGTAATTTCAAAGATTTTGCAGCAAAATTTAGCGTTTTTCCTTTAAAATGTCAGCGAAAAAATGTCCTGGGGGGGGGGGGGGGGGGGGGGGGGTGGCCCCCCCCCCACCCCCCCACAGAAAATTTTGAAAAAATGCACCCCCCCATGGGACCTCCCTGGGGGGGGGGTCCCACGTTACCATAGGTTGGACCCCCCCCTCACTTTTTGGTCGGCACTAGGGTTGTTAAAAAAAACAAAAATCGTCATTTTTGTTTAAAAAAAAAAAAAAAAATTTAAAAAAAAAAAAATTTCAAAAATCAAAGTTGTGCTAAATCAATCAGGGAGTCCGAAGAACCACATATGATATGCAAGCGCCTCCCGAATGACTCCCGTATGGCGGAACTTTGCAGATTTTGTTTTGGTGACCTCAATTACCCCTTTTCCAAACCGTCACCATGCCTCTTCTTGTGTTTTGACCTCCAAAACGTCACTAATTGTCCCCAGCTAAGCTAATGCTGAAGTGAAGACAAACATACCGCCTTGAAATTCGATCAATTCTTCTGATGGTGTCGCGACGACACGACACGAAGCAGCAACCAGACAACGTAGCGCTTGCAAACGGAGCAGCGAGCACAATCGGACGCTCTGCGAGGCGAATCGTCACCTTATCTGCATCGGAAATGGTAGGCTAAGCTTTGGGACGCTCAAAAACTTCATCGCAGATGTTGTCGAAGCCTAAAATCAGTCGGTAAAACGGCCCAAAATCGACTGCTAAAGGTTTTACGAGGTATAATCAAAGAAAATTTTTGTTGAACTTTCGAAAAATTGTGCCATATTGAGGTTTTCAGAGCATATTAGAGAAAAATTTTTCGAATTTAAAAAAAAAAAAAAAATCGGCATTTTTGTTTTTTTTAATCACTTTTTTTTTAAAAAAAAAATTTTCATTTTTGTTTAACAACCCTAGTCGGCACCCCCCCCCCCCACGGTACCATACCCCCCCCCTCGAAAATTTTTTTGGGCCCACGGTACTGGCCCCCCCCCGCCCCCCCCCCCCTAGAACAACTATGTCGTTAGGGATCTTTGGAGCAGTACCGTGGGCCCAAAAAAATTTTCGACGGGGGTATGGTGCCGTGGGGGGGGGGGTGCCGACCAGTACCGAAGGCGAAAGCAAATTTTCGAGGGGGGGGGGTGTCGTCACGTGGGGGGGGGGGGGGGCCGAAAATTTTTAAGTGGGGGGTGTCAGTCATGGTACAGTGACACCCCCCAGGCGTGGGCCATGGGGGGGGGTGCACTATTGTAGAAAATTTTCTGGGGGGGTGCACACCCCCCACCCCACCCATGAGATTTTTTCGCTTAAATTTTAAAGGAAAAACGCTAAATTTTGCTGCAAAATCTTTGAAATTACAATGAAGAATGTCAAGTTATCATATATTTAGCTTATATTATGGACTTTAAAGACAAAAAATCATGATTTTTGAGCAAAAATTCATGATTTTTGGGTGGTCCGAGAAAATTTTTGGGGGTGTCACTGTTACTTAGGTCCATCTAGGGGGGGGGGTGGGGGGGTGTCTATAAAATTTCAAGGGGGGTGTGGATGGTCCAGTGTAAGGTATTATGGGGTGGGTGTCGCGTGACCACCCCCACCCCCCCACGCGGAGGTCTCGGGTGCTCTGGGGGGTGTACCCCCCCCCCACCCCCCCTCGTCTTCGGTACTGGGCCGACCAAAAAGTGAGGGGGGGTCCAAACTATGGTAACGTGGGACCCCCATGGGGTGGTGGGGTCCCATGGGGGGGGGGTGCATTTTTCAAAATTTTCTGTGGGGGGTGGCATGGTCTCTGGTGCTCTGGGGGGGGGTGTACCCCCCCCCCCCACGGGCGTAATGCATCATTATTAAAACAGCTGCATCTGCAGTTCCGGTGCTCCTCCTCCATAACACAGGAAAGAAAAAAATGCAAAAACTAAATTGATCATTTTCACCTTATCAAAAAGGCTTGGCTTAGGATTAGGATTAGGTTTAGGATTAGGAACCTACAACTAGAGATGTAAGGGTCAAAAAAAAATTTTTTTTTTAATTTTTAAAAAAAAGTAAAAAAAATGAGCATTTTTTTTATTTTTTTTATTAAAAATTTTTGAAATTTTTTCTTTAATGTGCCCTGAAAATGCCGTTTTTGGCATAATTTTTCGAAAGTTCAACAAAAATTTTCTTTGACTTTACCTTGTCACTTAGTCTTCAACGCTGCAGGTGGTATTCTGGATTGATTTATCGACTGTTTTCAGCCTTGGTGAGTGATGATCGACTCGCGCATTGAAGTACTTGAGCGTCGCAAAGGCTAGTTCAACAAATTCCGATGTCGCTAAGGTGAGATAGAAGCAGAGAACTCACATTTACGCATCGTTTTTCAGGATCTCGAAAGGTGGAAATTGCACTGTCTGCCACTGCAAGCGTAACTTCGTTGGTTGCTCGTTGCTGTTTCGCCTCGTGTCGTCAGCATGATCACACCGGTTTGTTGTGGAACTTGTTTCCATGTTATTTGAGGTGAATTGAGAGGCAAAACACGAGACGTGATGTCGTCGGTGGGAAAATGGGGTCGCCGAAACCAAGTCTGAAATTTTCACCCTCCTCCCATATGAGTGGGGGTCATATGGTAAGTCGGTGGCTCCTCAGATGGTGATATTCGGACTCCCTGAAAAATTCTGAACAACTTTCATTTAAAAAAAAAATTTAAAATTTTTTTTTTAAAGAAAAAAAAATAGAAAATTTTTTTTTCTTGACATCTCTACCTACAACGACTCATTACAAGCAACCTCAGATCAAAAATCAAAAAAATCACTTTTAAGAATGTATACAAATCCCCACGGGTACTGTTTTGGAACCATTGAAAATCGTCATTTTTGTTTAAATTTTTTTTAATTTCAAAAATCAAAGTTGTGCTAAGATAAATCAATCAGGGAGTTCGAAGAACCACATATGATATGCAAGTGCCTCCGGAATGACTCCCGTATGGCGGAACTTTGGAGATTTTGTTTTGGTGACCTCAATTACCCCTTTTCCAAACCGTTACCAATACCATGCCTCTTCTTGTGTTTTGACCCCCAAAACGT
>JASANC010002638.1:0-16745 GCA_030248135.1 Theristus sp. LFF4_11 | reverse complement strand
TCAATCAATCGAAGGAGGGAAAAGTGCAAACAATGAGACGTGAGCACAACCGAAGGTGAGACTGGAGACTGACAAGGAGACAACAGAAGTTGAGAATGGAGGCGGTCAGAGTGATCAGAAAGAAAATGTCAAAACGTTTCAACCCAGCGGCATTCATGGAGCAGTTGAATAGTGACGCTTAGCCATGTTTTGACGCAGCTGCACGTCACTAAATACTGCTTCATGAATGCCCCTTGAACTATAAACCACTGGTACACTGAGATAACCTTTTTTGATACAAACTCATATGAGAACACCGATATTCACTAGATCATGTGAACTCAATTGTTAGGCGGTGCCGTGCTGATTTCGCATTGTAATTGACTTTACGGTAATTGTTGTAATCAATTTTTTTGGATTCTGGGACTGAATGCTTGCGCCGAGACAGGAAACTAGTTTCCATTTTTATGTGGCAATTCAAAATCGTCCAAATGACTCGGCCCTGTTTAGGGGACTCGGATCACTTTGTCATTTTTGAATTCCCGCGTCAGGCATAAAACTGTTTACCTAGTTATTGCGCGCATTGAGTCAAGGGACAAAATTAAAAGATAATGCCAAAGTGATACAGTATTTGTTGCCGAGTATGTCATGCGTTTGTGGGCGGAAATGAAGCAAATTTAGTGTTTTGAACACGCGGGGATGTTTGCAGGACAGCCGGTGTTGTGTTTTTACCATCAGTTTCTGGACGAACTTAATTTTATAAATTGTTCAAGATGAAAAACTGACGAATGCAACTAATGCATCGTTTTTTTGAATCTCCTTAACCGCAGGTATCGGCACAAATGCTGCAATAAATAAAATAAAATGACAAGTTTGTAATGAATTCTTTGTCATTTCAGTCGCCACCAAATCAGTGCAGGTCTCTAGACGCATTGAAATTGGGCTAGGTACAATGTATCAGGTACACTGTGCTGCAAGGGTATTTTCAAGCCCAAAGGTTTTCCATGCAACTGTGCAAATTTATTTTGTGGTCGTTCACTGACTCACTCTGACTTTGTGGTTTGCCTTTGTTTGTTCCACGACCACTGACTGAGAACGCCTAGTCATGAAATCACCAACAAAAGTGGTCGCTCAACAAAAAACGTGCAAAAAATGCTCAAACGCAAATAAAAATCACGAAAAGAATTCAATGATGGGTCACACAAATCAACTCTCGGCAAAAAATTATTGTGAACAAAAAAAAAGTTCTTTTCCAATCTGTCACAAAGAAAGGACGGATGTCGTTGGTGACCCTTGAGCGATTGTTAGTCACTGGTCAACGGTTTGGATTGTGGACTTGACGAAGATGTTTAGTTAAATTGCATCGAGTTTTGAATGTTTTGTTGCACTGGCTGCAAACGAACGGACGCTCAGTGGAATGGCGATGTTGCTGATGACTGCGCAGTTCCCATGCTGTTTTTGTCCTGTAGTCACATTGGTCACAAGCGAATGGCCGTGTGTCCGTGTGCACCCGTTGGTGTGTTTGTGAATCAGCTCTCGTTTTGAATTTCTTCCCACATTCGCCGCAGATGAACGGACGATCAGCAGAATGTACAGCGCTGTGTCTTTGCAGATGAGTTTTAGTTTTGAATTGTTTACCGCATTGGTCGCATTGAAACGGACGATCGGTGGAATGAACTGTGCGTTTGTGATCAGACAAATCTGCGTTCCTCTTGCATGAATACGCACATTGGTCGCATTTGAACGGTCTGGCGTCTGAGTGCAATCGAGTGAAATGGGCTTTCACATCACCCTTTGTCTTTGCCCTGTACGAGCACTCGGTGCAGGCGAACGGTCGCTCAGTGGAATGAACTTGCTTCAAATGCTGTTGCAAGTGTGACTTGTATTTCGCTGCAACTCCGCAGACCGGGCATTCGTGCATGTTCATGCGTTTGCCTGGCTCCCCAGATTGTTGCGTTTGCTGACACAGACGACTGAGTGCCCTGCCAGTGAGTTTCTTTGTGATTTTCCGGCCAGCAGTGACGGGAACAACGTGCTGCCGCTGATGAGCCACGAATGTCGCCACACTCAGAAACGCCAACTCGCACGCTGCGCATTCGTAGGCCTGGCACTGGACTGACATGGCCTGCAAAGAGAGAGGAGGTTGAGCTGAGTCACAAAATGTTGAGGCATATGGACAGCACTGAGTGAGAAAGCACAAGTTTTTTTGGTGAAGTTAAAGTTTCCTGAGAAAGAGAAGACCACGATTTGGCTGCAAAATACAAATTAAAATACCAAGGAAAAAACGAAACTGACTGATAAAAACAGAGGACAGAAAAATGAAAAAACTACACAGAAAGAAACAAATCAGTGTTTATTCGCCAACAGCCAACTGGAACAAAGCAGCGGAGCTTCTAACGAACCGCTGGAAACGCGCACCAATCAGCAGCACAAAACCACAGCAAACCATTGGCATGATCGATCCGTGAGATGAAAAAAAACACAAGATCGCAACGCATCACAATTCCAGATTGAGTGAAGCAAAGAGACAACAGCAAAAAAGCTGACAACCATTGCTGGTGCAGCTAATTATTCTACGTCATTTCACCGATCGATTAGTGTTGTGTCACTCAAAGTGAAAATGAATGGAGCTGTAAAATGCACAGTTTGGTCTGTGTGGTCGAGGGAATGAGCCCCACCGTGGGGTGTGCACGCTCAATGAACAAATTGGACAGTGAATGACGTTTGAATGCGCATTTGTTGGTTGGGTTTTGGGCATATTGGACCGCATCCAAACTTTTATGACGTCAGTTACGCGAGGTTTGCAGTTGTATCACAGAAGAACCAAAATCACTGACACTCTACATAGTCTGGGATACAGCAAGCAAAATGAACGAAAAAACTGTCCATCAGAAACTGTGCACAACGAAAAAACTGCACACACACGTCTGACAAACAACATTTTCTCTGTTACCCCTCACTGTAGCAGCGTTTACACCACAGCGTTTTCGTACCCTTGTTGCTGTTTTGGTGGATCATTTCAAAATACACCACACACATTGTAGTTTGCATTGAAAGAGCCTAAGCCTAAGCCTAAACACAGCAAAAACCACAAACTCTTTCAGTTTTTCTTAAATTTGAAACATAAAACATTTTTTGTAAAATAATGCTAACATAAAAAATGTGCGTGAGCACAAGCGAAATCGATTGGTTTTTGAATTTTGTTAATAGCTTAACGCAGAGGCGAGTTAAAGCCATTTTTCTGAAAATCCCTCAAAAAACGGTTTTTCTTCTTTTTCAAACATAAAAAGGGGTCAAATTAAAAAACAAATGTGGTTTTCGAACTCAGCGCATCGAGACGGTTCGATTGGTGTTAATTTTTTTAAAATTTGAAAACTTTTGAAAAACTGTGTTCAAGGGGGGATCGGTATTCTGAAAAAGCCGATCTTAAATATGATTGTTGAATTTATTTCGTCGGTTGAAGGACTTGTTTTTTAATTTGATACGTGTGTGTCGTCTACTTAGAACAAACGCGCTGATAAGTTTTGACCCCTCCATAGTATTGTTTTCTTATGACGAAAAAAACTCAAGATTTCTTCATTTTAACTTTGCACCGAGAATATGGTTCAACAATTGTAAAATTTGAGTAAGCCACCTGACACAACATCCGAAATGGTTTATTTTTTATTATGATCGGGTGTGGTGATTATTTTGTTTTCATCGCGGCGAACTTGAGCTTCAAAGCAGGAGCTTTTTCAGTCTGCGTAAAGGCCCATTCATGCAAGCGCGCGCTGAAGCGCGCTGACGCGCGCTGACCAGCTTCATCATGAATGAAGAAATGAAGCTGCGTCAGCCGCTGCGGCTTTTTAGGTTTTTTGCCCATTCACGAACGCGCGCGCTGAAGCGCGCTGAAGCGCGCTGACCAGCTTCATCATGAATGAAGAAATGAAGCTGCGTCAGCCGCTGCGGCTTTTTAGGTTTTTTGTCCATTCACGAACGCGCGCGCTGAAGCGCGCTGAAGCGCGCTGACCAGCTTCATCATGAATGAAGAAATGAAGCTGCGTCAGCCGCTGCGGCTTTTGATGTCCGGACCCCAAATGCCGCAGCGGCTTGTCTGAAAAATGAAACGTATTTGCATAATTTCTGCGCTTTCAATTGTGATAGATGCAGATAAAAAAGGGAATGAATTTAATTGTGGTAAAATTAAATTAATTGAGGAATACAGTAAGTTTTATTGTGCTGCGTTTGTGAAAGAAACCAACAGATAAAAACGATAAAAACAACTGGGCTACGACGGGTTTCGAACTTTGGCCTCTGAGCTGACAGGCACAACATGTTACCACTGCACTATAGTCGTTGATAGGCGGGAAGCTCTCTAGGTGTTTGTTCATTAAATGTCGTTCGGTTTTATCGTTTTGTGCTGTTGTCTGTGTTGTCTCCGTACGTGCTGTTTAGTACACACTATATACCGCTTCGATTCGTTGTTTTTGCCGTTTCAGTGAATGTTTTGATCTTTTGATTTGTGCAACATTCACTAATCATGTGCTGCCGTTGATGAAACTTTTTTTGCAATGCTCTACACCGTGGCAAGGCTAAAAAAGGAAAAAGGTTTCACGCCAAACCGCAGTTGAAGAAAACAATTACTTCACATCACGGTGTGGGGTACCGATGTGCGCAGCCCTCAAAACCGGTGTGCGTGCAGGCCGCAAGAAATTTATGCGGCGGCACTGTTTCGACACGGGTTTGAGGGCTGTGCACCACTTTGAGGGCTGTGCACCACTTTGAGGGCTGTGCACCACTTTGAGGGCTGTGCACCACTTTGAGGGCTGTGCACCACTTTGAGGGCTGTGCACCATTTTGAGGGCTCTGCACCACTTTGAGGGCTGTGCACCACTTTGAGGGCTGTGCACCACTTTGAGGGCTGTGCACCATTTTGAGGGCTGTGCACCATTTTGAGGGCTCTGCACCACTTTGAGGGCTGTGCACCACTTTGAGGGCTGTGCACCATTTTGAGGGCTGTGCACCATTTTGAGGGCTCTGCACCACTTTGAGGGCTGTGCACCACTTTGAGGGCTGTGCACCATTTTGAGGGCTGTGCACCATTTTGAGGGCTCTGCACCACTTTGAGGGCTGTGCACCACTTTGAGGGCTGTGCACCATTTTGAGGGCTGTGCACCACTTTGAGGGCTGTGCACCATTTTGAGGACTATGCACCATTTGCAAGCAACGTGCAAGCAAATTGCATCCTAGAATGTTCAGTCAAAATGCAGAAATTGTACAAAATTGTTCATAAAAAACTGTATTTTGCGGTGTAGCTTTCAAAGTTTTTCTTTACTTCGAAAGTCCATTTCACAATTTTTCAATAAATATGCGCCTAACATCAGAAAACTTTTGGTGTGAAACCATAAAAAACAGTACAAAAAAAGCATTCTGAATGAATTTGGCCCTTTTTGCAGTTTGCAAGGCAGCCGGTGTGATGAAGCAAAGCTAGCAAAGCTTGTTCTTGCGGGCTGCACACCGGTTTTAAGGGCTGCGCAAATCAGTACCCCACACCGTCGCACGGGTACATTCACATAAATTTCACATAAATTTCTTGCACTACTTTTATGCTTTGTTGAGTATTCGTATTCTCACTGTCACACTTACCGTATTACCTCTATTAAACCCCCCCCCAAAATTAAACCCCCCCCCCCCAAAAAACCCCCCCCCCCCCCCCACCCCCTCGACAAGTTTCCAAATAATCCCCCCCCCAAAAATAAACCCCCATGGGGGTTTATTAGAAACCTGTTTGAAACACATACCTAGCGAATTCAGTGGCTGAATGCCGTGACATTGGTGAAATTGTGCTACCAAAGGCCCCAAAGGGATGAGTTGGCGGTAATTTCATTACAAAAGGCTGTTACCAAAGGAAATCTCTGTGAAAAGTAGAAGTTTCTGCGACTTCCTTCCTGCCATGGAAGGTATTTTTGCCATTTTGCCCACCCCTAAAAATGGTTTCCAAATAACCCCCCCCCCCCAAAAATAATCCCCCCCCCCAAAAATAAACCCCCACCCCCAGAAGTCGCTGAAGAAATAAACCCCCATGGGGGTTTAATAGAGGTAATACGGTATTTTGAGACTAATTACGCTATACAATACTGTTCAGAATCTGTCAGAAAAGTACTAAATGATTTAACAAAAAAGTCTTGCAACATTTGTGAAAGATTGTCACTGACAGCAACAATCAGCGATTTTGCACACACAAATTTGATGTCCGGACATCAAATGCCGCAGCGGCTGACGCAGCTTCATTTCATCATTCATGATAGCGCACTTCAGCGCGCGTCAGCGCGCTTCAGCGCGCGCGTTCGTGAATGGGCAAAAAACCTAAAAAGCCGCAGCGGCTGACGCAGCTTCATTTCTTCATTCACGATGAAGCTGGTCAGCGCGCTTCAGCGCGCTTCAGCGCGCTTCAGCGCGCGCGTCCGTGAATGCGCATGTGCTCCAAAACTGAAGCGCGCTGACGCACGCTGAAGCGCGCTGTTTTTTTGCTTCGTGAATGTGTAGCAAAGTGAAGCGCGTCAGCGCGCTTCAGCGCGCTTCAACCTCCATGAATGGCGCTTAAAAATGGCTCCTTTGAAAAACATTGAAAACTCAAAACTGCTGTTGATGCACCGTATGTTGTCTTTTCATTAATGGTTTCTAGACCAGTTTTACACGGTGAATTACGTGGTGTTAAAAGTTTTTGGTTAAAATCCTTGTTTGAGGCTTTTACACACGGAAAAACAAAAAAATTCAAGTTAAAAACCTTATTTGTTCAGAATTTTGCTTTGTACCAAGAACATAATTTGTTATTTGCAAAAAATAAATAAACCACATGAAAGTCCATTCAAAATGCTACATTTTTCATCCCGGTCATTGTGGATGATTTTGCTATCGAGTACGTATAAAAACGGAATTACTTTGGTCTGAGCAAAAAATCGCACTTTTTCGGATAATGTTGTAACTCAAATATCTAAAATATATACCTCTGAATTTTTTTTAATTTACAAGTTTCCAGACCAGTTTTTTGCGGCGAAAACGATGCTGTAAAATTTGGAACGGTCAATTTAAACACTGAGCTTTTAAAGGCAAAAAAGTGAAAAAATTGAAAAATTAAAAAACTCAATTTTTGCAGTTTTTTGTTTGTACCAAGTTTTTGGTTTGGTTTTTGACAAAAATAATATTATCATGTGAAAGAGTAGCAAAAATAGTACAACTTTTGTCCCGATCACTTTTTTCTATTTTGCTTTTTGAGTTTGTAAAATTAGCATTTTTTATAAATTGGGAAAAATACCAACTTTTTTCGACTTGGCCTACTTCGCAAGCCTGTAGAAAACGTTGGGGTTGATTTTTTTTTCAAAAACGGGCCGGAACTTTCATATTGGGACGTAACGGCACCTTTGTGCCAAAAATGAGCGAAATCGATTTTTTGCGAGGGGCAAAAATGTACCCACTTATAGCGGACGGTCTCTTAATAACACAAGAGCTGACGTCGCGTTACGTTCGTGTGAACGGTAATATGCTAAAACACGGCACCTAACGTGAAGTGCCGTGCCGTATGCGCATACGTCCGGTACAAACGGGCCTGATGCCGCCATGTGCGTGCGCGTGCGCGTTTCATTGCGCACTGTGCAACGTTGCTGCAAGACTCAAACAGTTTTGCACAAGCAAACCACTCTGTTTCTCTCACATGAGTGACCAGTCGCTGCAACACCCGCTCGCAAAGTGTCTTCCTCTTGACCAACTCTGTCTCCGAGTCAATGTCCTCCGAGATCTCATTCAGATACCAGTTCAGCAAGTCGGAGCGTCTCGTGCCGGCGTCGTCGTTGTTTTCTGGAAAATGAGCGAGAGAAAGTGAGTTTTTGGGATTTCGGTTTTTGTGCAAAAACAAAAAACTGCGCTTTTTTTCGTTTTCATGGATTTGTTATGAGTTGAATGCACACTTGTTTGCAAGAAGCGACAAATCAATTCGCAACCGGTTCGGTTTTCTGGCGTTAAAACGGTTCTGACACCTACAAAAAAACATGAGGAAATCGGTCCTCACACTCTACCGTCAACTATCTTCTGAACCAAAGCTAAACTACACTACAACCCATGTTTGAAAACTCCCGCCAAAAAATCCAACGCCGCACCAACCAGCCTGCCGCTGTTCCTCATGTCGCAGGTGCAGTATGAACATGTTCGAGAGACGTTTGTACTCTTCAAACGTGATTCGCATGCGCACCGTCTTGTCGGGCATCGCGTGCGGCTGCTCCACGTTCACATCTGCAAATGAGATGAGATGTGGCAGGCCAAACCTTCACGGGCGTGAAAAAAGCCCTGGTTCCGTTCCGTCCGGTAAGCTGGGCAAACGCAAAAATGACGGTGTCTGTCTGTCTGGTAACGAAATGTGGGCGAACTTTTGGGTAGAGGTAGTGTTGTACAAACTGTGTTGTAGTTGTAGTAGTGGCATACAAACCTCCGCCAAATTATATCTGTTGCCCAAACACCCGAAAAACAACGACGACAAACTCGGCGGCTGCTGCAGTGGCTCCCTCTGCTGCGGTGCACCGTCCACGTCCATCTGCTCTTCCTCTACGGACTCCTGCTCGTCCACGGGTTTCTCGGTGTCCTCGTCCTCTTCCAGCGCGATGTCCGGCTGCTCCACGCGCACGATCGACTGGTGCAGCAGACGCGACGCGCGTTGCACGTGCGCTGCCGTCACCTGCGTGCCAAATCAGTCAATCGATCAATCGATCAGTCGATCAATCACTCAATCAATCAGTCGATCAATCAATCAATCAATCAATCAGTCGATCAATCAATCAATCAATCAGTCGATATATCAGTGGATCAATCCGTCGATCAATCAATCAATCAATAAAAATAATTGATTGTCGTGTGCGTGTCTTTCGTTGTCTCATACATCGTATTAATGGTGGAAACTTTTCTGATGTTTGGGCATCGCATTTCCACTTTCATGCCTGTTAAAAATAAAACCTTGAATCGATCACGACACGATTCGGTTTGCATAAGCGAATGTAAAAGGGTTTGGAACGTGTTGGCGATGCACTAAAAAGAATACCTGCACTGCACTCTGTTCTGCACACCTTCTATATAACCGTTGCCCGAGAAAAAAACATTGCCGAAATTCATGCTCGTTCGCTTTTTGGCAACTCCATAAAGGCTAATTTCGCATCGACGCATGCATTCCAACGCAGACAGAGCCCGAAAGCAAACACAATCTCAGAAACTGACCAGATCCTGGCAGTGCATTCGCGCCAGCGCCTCCGTCAGTCGAACGAGCGACTCCAGCTGTCGTACGGTGATACGCCACGAGCTCCAGGCGGCGCCGTTCGAGTCGCGCAGACGCAGCTGCTTGTACTCGCTGACCAGACGGTCGGCCGCTTCTTTCGAGATCTGACGAAATCACGAAACAGAAATGAGCAACACGAACACGAATCGCGTCTGTAGCGCAGCTATAGAACTTCTGTCTACCGTTCTGTAGATGGAAAGTTCGATCCCCGCTGTGGACAAGACGCACAGTGGAGAAATTCAAGTGACCAACAACATCTAATGGTCTGCTGCTCTCTCGGAGCAATATTGCCCGTTTCCGCCGGAGTTTGGCACCTTATGGTTTCCGGAACCGGTGCGCGAACAGTTAAAAAACAACAATACTGTATTTTTCCAACCGAGTTTACTGTCTTCAGACTAAGAATTTTTTTCAGCATCCACTCCTATGGCCCTTATTTATTTGGACGCATGTCGACTCAAACTGACGCTAACGACGTGTGTCATCATGCACAGTAGCCCGGTCTCTCCGTTTGTCTAATCCTTCGACGTGAAGAAACGTGAACAGGTAAAAGCCAAACCACAATTACTGGTGCCTCTGTACATGACAAACGCACGTTCACAAAGCACATGACATCAGCTCAGCGCAACACGTTCCACTAAATCAACAATACAACGAACGAACCACCGGATTGAAGCATCGTGCGAACATGATGTAGCGTTGTATTTCATCGACCGTGTACTTCCGCTGCAGCACCGGCACCTCCACCGAGCGATGGACGTCGAGGATGCGGCGCGCGATTGCGTAATCGGTCGTCTGGAGGAAAACAAGCAACAGTCGTAGTCGTGAATAATGTGTACTGTTTCTCTAAAAGTGACCCTTCAAAAAGGTACTTGAAGTTGTTGTCTTTTGGTTTTTTCGTCTGTATGCTTGGATTCTGGAATTTGTTTTTCAAAGGCATCTTATATGATTCAGATTTTCTGAAAGGCAATCGAAACCTCAAACAATACCCAAAACACCGGACCCAAAAGTCAAAAGCACACCAAAATCTCAAACCAGCTCATGATAACTTGCACAATAATCCAAAGTCCAAACCTCAACCCCCCTAAATCACCTCATTGCACTCATCGACGAGCACAAAGAACAGATCGAAGCGCGACATGATCGGCGCCGACAGCTGGATGTTCTGCCTCAGTGATCGCGATCGATCGTACCGCCCGCCGATCGGATTCGCAGCCGCCAGAATCGAGGTGCGCGCGTTCAGGGTGGCCTGCGGGTGGAGAGGCATTGTGTTTGCTTGAGAGATTTCAGTGAAATATACGATTTTGGAACAAAAGTCTTCACTTGAAAATACGATAATCTTCTCTCGCCGAATCAGGTAGGCGTGGAGATCGTGGGCAAAATGAAATACGGTAGAAAGTGGTAGATACTGGCCCACTGCCAATTACCTAGCCCGATGTAGCCAATCAGCACGAACAGAAACATAACATCCGAGTCCCCATTCAATCAACCTTCAACATTCAACTCACCTTCACACCAGCCTTCGTGATCGAGATTGTCTGCTGTTCCATTGCTTCGTGGATTGCCACCTGATCTTTCGGGTCCATTTTGTCAAACTCATCGATACAACAGACGCCCTGGATGGGTTTAAAATTGTAAAATTCTCACTTCGATTCAAGTAAAGCTAATCTTTCAATTTGGACACGACCTATCAGAATTAGCAATACCTTTCCCACACCGTTTTTTGGCGTTCTTACATTATCTGCCAACATCAGCTATGATGACAAAAACTCAACTCAAAACGATTACTCCTCATCTCAGACCAATTTCGCCTCACCAAAACGACGGTTGTTGTTGTTGTTGTTCATCGCCCAGAACGACGGTCAAGCAATTTTGAATTCCCACACTCGAATCAAACCAAAATCAACAACATATCCAACTGGCATGCAACCAATCAGAACGCAGCAATGCCATTTCCGGTGCACCAACACTCACATTATCAGCCAACATGAGCGCTCCAGCCTCGATCACGAACTCGAACGACTCTTCGTCCTTGACGACCGCAGCCGTGAGCCCGGCGGCCGAGCTCGCCTTGCCGCTCGTGTAGACCGCGCGCGGGCAGAACTCCTCGACCGTTCTGGGGGGGGGGGAATACAATCGTTAACTCTAAATTACAGGCAATCAGCTGATTGGTTGGTGGTCACGTGCACGCACGCTTTCTGCGCAAACCAGACTCTGCCCCCACAGTAACGCCTACACAGAAAGCATACCATCACGTGATCACAACGACGACGCTGATTCCCTACATGCCTATATTTTCACCACATCACCTCGTATACCCCAGCAGACCTCTAAAAAAATTGCCCTGATTGTCATGTTTGCGTGTCAAAAATATTCGATTATCGATTCACACTATTTTCAGGCACTGACCGTTGGTAAGCCCTTTTGAGTCTTTACCCTCGCCTAACCTCCAGATGAGCGTTTTCAGAAACCTTCAAAAAACCCTTTTCGATTCCCAGAAATCCAATTATTTCGCTCACTTTAGCACTTGACTCTTTGCCGTGCTTGGATCACCGACAATACAAACGTTGATGTCGCCGCGTAGCGTTGTGTTCTCCTTCGTCTTCTTCGGTACGCCCCCAAAAAGCATCATCAACACGCCGCGCTTCACTTCGTCACTTCCTGAAATAGCGGCGTAAACCTTGTTGCTCTAGTTTGTGGTTCCCATTTGTTTGTGGCTCTGCTATTTTTGTTCCCTACTGCCTCAGGGATTGCTTTCGTCGGAAGACCAAGGCCACACACTTGGTAAGTGCCAGAAGCAGAACTGCTGAGAAACTAGACGTTATTTGTGCCAGTGTGTTTGGACATCACAGTATAGGAGCATCAAACTCTTTCAGACAAAAGTTCAGATGGATGCTTTTTCTAACGATCATACACTCGACAATTCACAGCAATGTTGCGCGCTCACATCTAACACACGATCTCACAGGAGCACGCATGAGTGCCTGTGTGTTTGTTTGTCACCGTACGTTTATAGCAGAAGGACAATGACTTCAGTCAGACAAGGACCTTTAATCTTTATAACTTATTTACCATAAACCGCCGGAAAGAGACTGTCCACGAGATTCTGCTCGATATCTTTATCTTCGGACATCTCCTGTAGTTTTCGTTTCTCTTCTGTCGTTAGTTTGTTCCACAACTCCGTGTGCTCGATTGTCTCGTGTGAGTAGTTGACACCGCCTAGCTGGAATGACAGTTTTTTTGCAACCAGCTGATTGGTTGCAGTTGGCATTGAAGATGGCATCAAAACAGTCATCCCGGAAATTACACAGGTTTTCGGAATGCGAGTGTGGATTTGATTTGTTTCAGTTGCAAAGATCTCACCACAGTGCGTAATTTCATTGACAGGCTATTTCTACATCACATGTGCAACTAGCTGATTGATTCCTGCACGCTTTCTGTGCAGGCATTACTGCGGAGGCGGAGTCTGTCCTGCACTGAAAGCATACATACACGCGATCACCAACCAATCAGCTGACTGCCTACACTTTACAGAGTTCGACTGTATTCACCTTCGGATTCGTCGACGACACATTACACACAAGAAATGCCAGTTTGTAGTTCAAGTCGCGCACGCCCAACGCTTTCAGTCCGCGGAGCCCGTCCTGGTCGAAGCCGGTCTTGCCTCTCGTGCGAGCGCTGCTCTCCGCGCGGGCCCCTGAAAAAAAAAACGGTTCTTGTCCGAAGGTCGCGCACTTTTTTCGTTCCTGTTTTGAATCGACAGTCGCTCAGGGAGGACAACATTGTTCAGATGCCATTCGTCTGCTCTCTACTTCTTCTGATATGGGATCGAGATCGAAAAATGCAGAGAACTTTTGCAGAATTTTTGATTGATTTTGTCGAATTTTGCCGTCACAAACACACTGGCAAACACACGCTGCAGTGTGATATTGCATACGAAGCAATTTCCACAAAGAAACGTCTAAACACAAATGTTCGCACACAAAACAACACCGGACGAGTGCGAGACGTATGGCACTACAATGAACTGCACTGCAATCAGTAATCACCGATGTATTAGACTTTTGATACCGAATCGCACCGACTGATCGGTCCAATCAGCAGGCCGGATTCAAACACCAGAACGCATAAAAGAACTGCGCGCGTGTTTTACAGTTTTTACCGCATTTTGATCGCAATTTCCACAAAAAAAACAACAAAACACAAAATGACACAACGACGCCAACAACCACCTGGCGTTGACAATTGCGACACGTCGGGCACCACGATCAGCGTGCCGGTGAAGTCGCAGCGATCACCCGGTTGCGCCATCTCAACACACTCGCCTCGCATGATCATTTCCATGCTGCCGAAACAGAATGATGATCATTCCTTTCGGTTGGGTTCGAGAGAATGTGAGAATAAAGGCGATGAGATACTACGACAACAATTATGGTGGATTTGCTGTCTTGTTTGTTACCAGCCAATGAGAAAAGACGATGAAAACACAGCAAAGACGGTGGATTCATTCTTGGATTGTTGTTGTTGTTGATTTTTATTGTTGAAACAATGCTTGGCCACAAATGGCATTTTATCACTGCCAACATCAACAGAACACAATCTGGCAGTTTATGCCAATCAACTTGTTCACACAGAGTACGGTATCCACAAAAGTGGGTCTCAAAGTGATCTCACTGCGTATCCGATCCGGTATCCCACAATTTGCCACGAATGTTTGTAACACTGTAGAAAAGCGCGACCGCGCGACCCAGTATCGATTATCTTTCCGCTCTTTTGCTCCACACGCTGCTATTCGATCGTGTCGAGACCGACTACGGTAGATACCGTACCCACCCGTGCGTCACTATACCGGCTCATACCTCCGCGGGATGCTGCCGCGCGGCAGTTCAGCCTGCGTCTCTTGGATGCGCACTTTCTGGAAGTCGACGAACGTCGATTTGTACGTGTCCAGCGTGAAACGGGCGCGATTCTCGCATGCCGGATTCGAGCATTTCGATGGCTGGAAAAGAAAAAGTGCAAACAGTGTAGGGATTGCTTGCTTGAGAACGAACGAATGACTAGAGACAATGTTTTTTTAGCCAGTGAAATCCCAGAGAGGTACAGAACGCCGTCGAGTAGGGCGCCCATCGAGTTTCCTCTGTCATTAAAAAGTGCCTATACGCCCCTCGGCAGGTCTCGCTCGATCCCCCGAACGCACAGATAAGGAGTCAAACGCTTTACCACCACCAGTCCACGAGGGTGAAAACTATCGAGTTTTTACTGGTCTGCCTATTATTAAAACTGCGACAAATAAAAAACAAGATTTCAAAGACCTGTGTGAACTTGAACTGTTGCTCAACGTTTCGCACCAGTGAATTGCACTCGTCACAGACGAACGTACCTGAAAACGAAACAAAAAAGTATGCACGGGACGGGAGGCGGATTTATTTTTATTGGAAATCATCATCAAAAAACATCGTTTCGGAGCCATGAAACATTTTTTTCTCTTGCAACATACCACGACACAATTCCGGATGCACCGGGTGGGATCGTACTACTTGACCGCTGATCTTGATCAGAGTGCCGATTTTGTCCGCCGTTAAATCGCGTAATCTGTGACGGTTTTCATTTTGGTGGTGCAAAATGTGTGGGTTTGGCGTATACTTTCTGGCATTTTTTTCATATCTCGTAGTTTTCTTTCAATCATCAAGGCGATCATAAAACGGACAGAACTGTGCAATTTGGTGCATTCATGATATTTGAATCTCGCACGCTGAACGGCTGCGCCAAGCTGCCCCGGATTGGCACAATTCGACAGCAGCCAATCAGTGCAACAATACAAAGTCTACCTGAACGATCATTGGTCAATTTGAGAGTTTAGTGCGGCTATGGGTGGTTTGCGGCTAGTAGTGAGCATTTTTTGTTTGAACAAGCAAAAGCATAAAAATCTTGTTTCAAAAAAAAACTTTGCGAACACACAAAAACTCACTTGTGCCGCGCGGCGACGTTCTCGAAACTGATGTATAGCTCCTTTTTGTGCGCGTCCTGGACGCCGAGATCAATGGCAGCCAACTGGATGGCACGACAGAGGTACGGATAGAATCTGCAAGAAAGCCATTTGGCAGCGAACGTCTCGGAAAAGAAACGGACAAAAAAGGAACCACTCAAAAAAGGAAATACCAAGCTTGTCAAGAAAACAGCCTAAAAAAAAAGAATAGAAAGTCTCAAAGAACGGCATTATGAAACCCAGTAACGTAACCCATGGAGTAACCTTCTGTTTAAATACACTTTATCACCCAACAAAGCAAACAAACCACCTCCACCACAAAAAAACAACAGAAATAACAAAAAACAACTTGACAACTCTCCCCTAAAAACATTGTCAAAAACCTGTAAAACTGCATCATGATGAACTGCGCGAGATTGCCGTTGTAGTCGTCGACATGATTGAAGTCGACGGTCAGCGTGTTGCGATCCGGATCCTTGAGATCGGTGACTTTTTGGCGGTAGATTCGCTGTTCGTTCACTTCGTATCTGCAAGCAAAGCAAATGCAAAACAGACAAATCTGATCGTTCAGATCACCCTCGTGGCCTGGTGGTAGTGCGTCAGACTACAGTCTGTGCGCTCGGGGGATCGAGCCCCGCCGAGGGGTGTATAGGCACTTAATGACAGAGAAAACTCGATGGGCGCCCTCCTCAATGGCGTTCTGTACGCTTCTCTGGGTTAGCCCTGACTAAAAACATCGCCTAAAAATCACAACAACAACAACAACAACAACAAAGATCAAAGTAGGTTTTTGTTTGTCTTGTCCAACTTTTTGTTCTCCCTCTCCTCCCGCTTTTTCGGTCAAGTCTATTTGTGTCGTGTGACGGCACAGCCCCCCTTTTCAAAAATTTGCTTTCGTTTTCGGTACTGATGATCCCATCAACTTTTCAGTTCACTGTTCCTGTTTCCATGATGGATGACATGATGACAACATTTTTGGTATTTGAGAGAGAAGAAACGAGCCCAAGACTAAGAGATCTAACAGCTGATTGCTGAGCAAATTATACATTACTAACTACGAGCAAAATAATGATTACAAAGGCAAACTTTTCCCACCCAAAAACTCACTCATCAATGAACTGCTGAAACTGCTGCTGAACATGCTCGGCGTTGTCGTCGTGTTTGACCAAATTCTCAAGGTCCCGCAAAGCGTCGATCCGCGCCGCCATTATTCTGTTCTATTCTCTCCAAATGAATGACCAATAATCCAGTCCAATGAAAACGTTTTCTTTCAAAAGAAAAATACCTTCAAATTCAACAGCAAGAAAAACGGATTAATGAGCTACATTCTTCTTAACAAAATTTTGGCACAAAAAATAATAAAAATGATACGAAATAACATTCGGCGAAATAAAAGCTGACATCTGATTGGATCAACTTTCTTTCATTGATTTTTTTGTTGATTTAATTTGAGTTTTTGGTCGTCCTCCGCTCAGTTCAGTTCATACA